>JBBJLS010000016.1:1458707-1474852 GCA_037577275.1 Bryconaethiops microstoma
AAAGCCGAGACTCTACACGCACAACCACCCGCCCCACAAAACAAACGAGACCCCCCACCCCCCACCCCCCCAGTCCAAACTGCCACTGTAAACACCCTTTATTTATTACATATTGCACATCTTCTGCCCTACTGCTGCTATTATTTTCAAAACTAGTATTTATTGCTGTTCTGCCTCTATTCTGCACATCTAAGGCCTCTGCTGCTAGAATACAGTATCTGTCATAATACCACAATATTATATGATTCATAATATGATTTATATGCATTCAAACGTCGACCGCTCTAAATGTTGTCTTGTCCTGTATTTCTGCTCGTTTTTCTCGCTCCCTCTCTCTTGCTCTCGTTGCTCTCTGTGTACTTTGTCCCGTCTGCACTTTCTGTTTTTCTGCTCTCGTGATGCTCCACGGTCCTGGAGGACGTTTCACTTCACTGTTTACCGTGTAAAGGGCTGAAATGACAATAAACCTACTTGACTTATCACTGCATATGTCAATATTACAATACAACAGTACGATATTAGTTCTACTAACATTCTCTTTACCACTTTTTGTGTTACAAGTAGTTCACTTAACTGTAATTTACTCATCTATATAATTTATACCCCAGCATTTGTGTACAGTGTATTCTGTATAGAGTGTTTCTGAGAGTTTTACCGGATTTATTTATTTATTTTATATTTTCCCTGTCTCTTTGTGTCTGTGCAGTCATAACAAAAGCAATTTCCACCAAGGTCAGTAAAGCTGTTCGGCTTGACACCAGAGCTCCCAGTGGAAACACACAGAACGGACCCTCAGCCGTCCCAGTCAGGGCTAGAACCCATGACCATCTTGCTATGAGGCGTGGCACCTGCTGCCCCAGCGAACAACCTGAGCTGTGTAACAATGTGTTAGTTTTGGAAGTGAGGATGTTTAAGCTTAGCCTTGCGTGTTCAATGCAGTAGATTAATGGAGTAGAGTCAAATTGATCTAATCACAAATCTTGATCATTCCATTTTATGATCACAAGGAGGATTGTTGGAAAGTGTCTATAAGCTTTTATCTTCTACTCTTTGCCTCTAAGGCCCTAAATCTCTCTTTATAAGCGGAAGGTTGGGCCGAACCTTTTCCTCAACACATTCTCAGTATCTTCTACACATTGGGAAACAACAGAATAATCCATAAGATATCTAGCATAAATGTACAATGAGAATGATAACTCCAGATCTCTCTGGGGCAGAGACGGATCAGTTATCTGGTTTATTAGATGCTGAAACAAAAGCTCTCTCCTGCTTGTTTTTGCACGTAGCCAATGAGCCTCCTGCCAAATTTAACATCATGCCACTGCAGGATCAGCTCAGCCCATCCAAGCCTTTCTTATTGTGAAACAAGTTTTAAAAAAAAACAACAAGTGTTAGAAAACAGCTTGAAAAGTAACAAAGATCTGATAAAGCTTCCATTCACACCCATCCAAAACCACCTTTCAGAGCCTCACAAAAGATGAAACACACAGAAGACGAAGGGCTGGAAGAAGAAAAGTGGCTGAAGTCTTGGTGTTTTCCTTTTTGTTTTGAAAATGACTGATGATGGGCTTTAAAATACACTGTGCTGTATAAATGCTGCATATTGTGCAGCTATAATTGATATTTCCCTTCTATCATTGTAGGCCAGACAGTTGATGGAGATGATGGGGATGTTCGGATATGAATACAGCAGTTTTTCTTTCATTTATCTTGTTGAAATGAATGTATTGTTGCTTATTCTTCACATTGGTTGAAAAAGAAGACGCAATACGAATGTTTATGTACACTTAAAGAGCCCATCTCATGCAAAACTGCATTTTTTAGAGTGCTATGTGTAAACTTTGTTAAAAATATAACACATGTCACTCCAGATGGTCCATATATAGAAACTAAGCTGCAATAATAGCTAGTTTTGAATGAATTGTGTTTGTGATGTCACAAAAAACATATTTACATATCAACCTTTCCAGCCTATAGCAGTTAAGCACTGTTCAATCAGGCTGAAGTGATAAAGAGTGTTTTAGACCTGATTCCTTTTAAATGAGATGAGGTGCAGGGCAGCCAATCAGAACAGCGGTCATTTGCATATATCAGTCATAAAGGCCAAACCACTCCCTCTTTCTTAAAATATTCTAACCTCTTTTTTAAAGAGGTTAGAATATGGCCTTTAAATATTAATTATCAATGTTTTTGACACAAATACCAACGTAGTGAACCAAAGGTGGAAAAGAAATTGTAGGTGTAGGAGCCAAAAGGATTATAATTGTGCTTGCAGCATCTCAGACTATTTTTTGTTGAGTTAACCCCATCTAGTGGCTGGAGAGGATTGGATAAAAAGACAGGTGATGCTACCTGGAGGGTGTGGCCTGAACACGAAGGGACGGTATTTGACCTCAAATGCTCAAATCCTGCTTTCTTTCAATCAAACCTTCGTTTATCTTACCTTGTTTTATCTATGTTTTGAGTTTGAAAGCATTGTGAGCATTGTATATTATCATTTGTACCAGACAGTCCTTTATTTTTTGTACATCTCTCTGTGGACCTTGGATTGTTCTGTTCATGGAGAGTCAGACATTACTGCTCAGCCACGATAGTGGTAGTAGGAAATGGTCTCCTTAAGGCTATGTAAATAGGCATATAAATAAATAAAGTAGGATAATGAGAGAAAAATATCTCTCTTTTTGAATTATTTCTTGCATGCACGTCTCCAAGAAAGAAAGAAATCTACTCTTGTTTATATGGTTGCACTGGAGGCTCTTGAGGGGAGCTGGAGTTTAGTGTTGCTTTTGTTAGTTTGCTGCTTGTTGATTTTTTCAGAGGTCTCTGTAGGGCACTGTCCAGCACTGCCTGTTGAAATACTACTGAAAGCATTGCTTTAACAGCCATACCTGAATTTTGTGATGTTACAATCATGGATTCTATAAGAGCAACATGCAGCGCGTGAGCAACTGGGCTTCAGCCTGGACGACTAGAAAAGATGTAAAACTAGAAAATGTGCTAAAATTGCTTTAAAAACGTGGTGATGTCAAGAATTCATCACGCATAGAAACATTAAATTATTATGTTGGGGTTCTTTTTGCCCGTTCTCCACTCTTGCATGCATCATTTGCAATATTAGTCCATTAAAGAAAGAACTATTAGAAGATTCTGTAGGGAACCAGAAGGTGTTCTTTTATAGCATTGCTCCAAAGAGTTGGGAAGAAAGAAAGAATGAAATGAAGGAACAAACGAAGGAAGAATGAAAGAAAAAGGCAGTCTCACCAACTCCTTTGTCTTTCATTTCAGCGTCTTTACCTAAAGGATCGAAATCTACAGTCTGAATGATATTCACTTAGACAGTCTCGATGTGAAGTGGGTAAGAGCGCTGGCTGCAGTATTTCATAAAATCAATGTTTTTGGAGTGCATGCGAGGGAAAAATGCGAGGGAGTGGGGGTTGGGAGAAGAGAAATCAAGTTTAAACTTTATTACCAGCCCTCAGCGTGGGTTTTGTGTGCAACAGAAAGATGCTTCATGTAAGAATGAAACCCGTTTCTGATTTTCACGCCACAACACCCAGCGTAAAATAAATGAGGCTATCAAGGACTCTCTTTCAAGAAACTCACTGGCACTGAATCAAGGTGGGGTTTAACCAGGAGGCTATTTTGCAAAGCTTCATTTCATTCATCCTACTAGAAGCATCCATAATATTAGGATCCGCTCCAGTGCCCATTGAATATGCTATGCTAAATTTAATACCAGCTTCTGATGTTCTTAGTGGGGGGATTCATTACACTTTCACAGAGACGGCGGGTAAATGTTGGAATATCACTGTCTCTGCTTCCCAGCTACATGTATTAAATACTATGCTGTCTTTGTTGTGACTCGTGACATTTTCATAAGCCTTTTATATGATGGTAAAGTAGGAGTTCAAGTCATGTTGAATAAGCCATTCAGTGACATTATGATTCAATAGTTCTGAAAGCAGATATTTACTGCAGCTGTTCAAGTTTTTTTGTTGTTGTTTTTTTTTTATTAAATTGAAAAACTAAATTAAACTAAAATGAAAGTGAAAAAGAAATATGTTTACTTGACCAATTCTAACCCCTCTTTAAACCTAAGGATGAAGACTAACATGTAAGTGACCTCAGTTCTGATGTCAGCAGATGTATGTAAAAGTACTGGTTTTTGTGATGTCACAAAACAGGTTATTTTGTAGTTTCCATATATGGAAAATATGATAAACTATTTTGCCTTACTATAACCTGTATGCACGTATCCGCGATTACTTTATGAGGCTTTTACACACATTAAACCCTTCAGACCAGTGTTTCTCAATACTGTCCCTGGATTCACCATCTTCTACACATTTTCACCGCTTTTTACACATCTGATCCAACTAATCAGCTTATTATCAACCCCTCACTGAGCTGAAGTGGGTGTGTAAAGGCAGCTAAACGCTAAAATATGTGGGCCGGTTGGCTTCCTGGACAAGCACTAAGAAACGCTGCTATTAGACAACCGGTTCCATTCACCACCACTGTCAACAATTCTAACTCAGTAAGAGTCTTTAGAACGGGCCATTTCACATCAAAACATACTCAATAGCTTTTTTCCGCAGATAATGATTTAGTTATTTTGAATTCTTTTGCATTTCCATGAGAAAATGTGAAGTGTGATTGCGCAATTGCTATGATAACTGTAGTTGTTTCTAGGTGGTTGTTATGGTATTGCTAGGTGGTTACTGATGGTTGCTATGGTGTTGCTAGGTTACATTCTGGCACCTTCAACTTAAACTTTTTAACCTTCTGTGAGGGAACTTTTAGAGGCGTACGTTTGGTTCCATTCACCACCACTGTGAACGGTTCTGACTCGCTGAGTTTCTCCTGAATGGAGCATCTCACACCAAACCTGTTCTGAACCTCTCTGTTTACAGCTTAAATACTTTATTATGAGGGGATTTTGCAAATTAAGTGGAGAAGCAGGGCCTTTTTCAGCCATTAATAGAATTTAAAAAATAAAACTTGCATATATAGGGGAAATTTGATTTTCCATTAAATAAGCCCATAAAGAACCATTGAAAATGTGTCTCAGTCTCACCTACGATGACTTTGCGTTTCTCCACCACAGGCTCAGCCACCCAGCGCTTCAGAGCCCTCTGGAGCTTAGCACTGACCACTCCTACGTTGCCCTCCAAAGACCCCGCCGGAGGGGTCTCCACCGAGAGAGACAGCAGAGCTGCATCAGTTTCAGAGTCCCGGAGCCCTGCACCAGAATGACAGCAAAAGATACATGTGATACACTAACAGGTAGTCGTCATGTTGAGTTAACAAAACAATAGCTTGACTCATAAGTGTAAAGTAAAGTGACCATTCTGTCATACATGAACACAGTGTTCACAGGGTGAACAGCACAAAATTTTTCCTCTGTATTTAACCCATTTAACCCATTTAACGCATTCACCACGCGAAGCAGTGGGCAGTCAGGAACACAGCGCCGAGGGAGCAGTGTGTGGGGATGGCACCTTACTCAAGGGAACCTCAGAGGTGTCACCAGCAGTCTTCAGATACGAACCCACGACTTTTTTTTATGGAATCTCTGGGGTCAGAGACTCTATAATGGAATAGGTTTGTACAAATGGTGTGACTGGGTAACAGTGAACACACCTGGTTCCATCTCTACCGTCAATAGAGCAACATCATCATCCTCATCTGAGAGGGGGCTGAGGTTCACTGACAGCTTAGTCAGGGCACTCCACCTGTGTCATGATAACACACAAACCACAATCAAAAACCAATAGAGATAACAATATGGTTAACGTCACCCACACATTTCATTTTAAGAGAAAATCTAATGGCACTCTACCATTTTGGGCAGACATTAGCGTGAGCGGCGCCACACTTATTCCAGATACAGAGGGCAGCAGGCATTAGAATGGACACCCAAAGCCAGCAGCAGCTCACGATGAGGGACATGAAGAGGCCAAAGTCGTGAACCGCTGGGATCTGGTGATGCATGGTGTCGAAAGGTCAAAAGCAGTCTGAATTATACAGTCTTTTAACATATTTTATCATTCACCCCAAATTAGCTTTTATCCTCATTACGAGGCTGTTAAATAAACATGAGCTTGTGGCACTAAGAGAAACCCTGTGGGTGCTGACGCTCCACCACAGATTCAGAGCTTAGATGTTGTTACAGCTTGTTTCATCACCGGTGCCTCGCCTCTTGTTTTCCGAGACGCTGCTAAGCGTCTGACGACCTGAGGTTCGATCGCGCTCCCTGAGCTTGTTTGTCACTTCAAAACGGAGAGCACTCACACGTTTTGATTTGTGTTTTATCTCGCCTCGATCGTGACGCGCACTCAAAGTGTTTACTTCACCCTTTGTTTCATTTACATGCTACAAAAGGAATCACCATATGAACGACCCTGGAACTGTCCTGGTTGGCTGTGTGCCAGGTGTTTGGGGTTTTAACTACCTGGCTGAAGGCGTTGGCGGCGTAGGCAGCTGCCGTGGTGAAGGAGGTGAGAAAAGTGGCTCTGCCTGCCGTCTTCACTGTGTAGATCATGCGCTGCTCTACACACGCTGCGTCAGCTGCCTGTCTGAATGTGCTAATGAACACGAACACGTCGTCCACACCTGGAGAGAAAAGCCAAGGAATTAAAATAGATTATTTCAAAATAGATGATGACGAAGATGTGCATTACATTTACGGCATTTAGCAGACGCTTTTATCCAAAGCGACTTCCATTCCATTCCCTAACTACAGGGGGCAGTCTCCCTGGAGCAACTTGGGGTGAAGGGTCTTGCTCAGGAACTCAGTGGTGGTGTGCTGATGGTAGGATTCGAACACACGACCTCCTGGTCCAGAGGTATCCTACCGACTAGGCCACCACCACCCTATTCCTCATCTTTCCTAGAAACCGATAAAATAGGACAGTGCGGTATCATCATGTTTACATTAGTGGTATTGCATATGAAACATGGTCTACAACTGACCTTCTAATAAAACTGACCTTCTAAGGCCTACTGGTTTGTACTGATAACCTGTCTGTACAAAGCTGGAGACACTCCAAGGCCTGCAAGCACCATACTGGGACGTCAGGCTTCCAGTTTGACTGAAGTGTTGGACATCTGTATTCTAGACTAACTGCATTAGGGGCTAAAGTCAAAACCTCCATACAGGTCATCTACATAGCTGGAGAGCCAGTGGTCATGGAAACCACAGCATAGGGAGCAGGCAGCAAAACAGTGAAAGGAGCCCACCAGAGAGTCAGACAGTCCTCTTGAAGACTGAGGTCGATTCCAGGAATATCAAGCAGAAGCAATTAGCCAGTTACTAGTGCGCAGCAGCCAAGGACCCCAGCCAGCACAATGAGCAACAGACTCTCCTTTTTTAGTTCAGATACTTCTGCTGTCAAGGCAACTCAATCTGACCTCATGAAGCACAAAATCCACAAGGGCACTGCTCCTTCCTCTGCCACCACCTCCTGGGAGTCGTATGATTCTGTATGACTTCCATTCCCTAACTACAGTGGACAGTCTCCCTGGAGCAAGTTGGGGTTAAGGGTCTTGCTCAGGAACCCAGTGCTGAAGGTCGGATTCGAACCCATGACCTCTTGGTTCAGAGGCAAGTACCTTCCTTCCCCTCAGAGGCAAGTACCACCACCTTCGCCTTCATATTTCACAGCCTGCCTGAGAACTGCAATTGTTCTGATAGAACCCCTAATGGCAAAACGTTGAAAGTGAAAGGGGGTCATTTGTCACATGTGAACACAGCACACAGCACCAAGTGAAGTTTAACCCATTCACCAAGTGAAGCCGTGGGTAGCCACCGATGTAGCACCTGGGGAGCAGTGTGTGGGGGAGCAGTGTGTGGTATTCTGCTTAAGTGGACCTCAGTGGTGCCATTCCCAGTCCTGGGATTTAAACCTACAGCCTTCAGATCACAGGGCGACTATCTAACCACCAGCCCACCAGCCCACCAGCTGTGTCAGCTTGACCCTCTGTTGGACATCCTGCTGTAGTTTGTACTTCAGGTAGGTCCCAGTGGTAGGAGGTGGGTGGAAGAAATAAGAAAAAGAGGTACAGATGGACAGATTGCAGGGGGCAATGAGAGAAGTGATGCTGGCTGGGGCACAGAGCTGCATTGGTTCTAGGCTCAGCTGGCATGTTCATTAATAACCTTTATTTTACCCGATGAGGCATGAAGAACAGTTTCTTATTTATTTTACAGCCTGGCAAGTGCCATAAAGCAAACCAAAAACAAAACAGACAACCAATTATCATAGCAAAGTAATGAGACAGAATTAAAACATTTACAGGTATCATTAAAACTGTTCATAAGTAGCAATTTGATGCCACACAAGACAAATTTATCTATTGTAACATTTTCTTTTGAAATGAATTCCAACCATTAGCAGCAGAATGACAACATGCCAAAAGAGATGCAAGAATTAGGAGGTTTTATCTTAATGTAACAAGAAGACTGTGTATTGTATGTAGTCACGGATATTTTCTGGAATAACTGAGTTAAATGAAGGGGTGTGTAGCCAGAGAGAGTTTTAGAGATCACGAATCAATGAATAGTATGACATGTTTTCAAGGAGGGCCATTTGACTAAAGAATACAAAAGGCAGTGGTGTGCATTAAAGGGGGCATTTGTAACAAATCAAATAATGGAATGATAGAGAATATCAAGCTTCTTGAGTGTTTCTTTTGCAGCCGTTCTAAAGATTGTATTCCCATAATTAAAATAAGGGCTGTATGGTCATTTGTTGCATGCTTCTAGCCCGCAGACCCCGGGATAGGCTCCGGGTACGTGCGACACTAGTAAGGATTAAGCAGTTACAGAAAGTGAATGAATGAACGAATGAATGAACGAACGAACACCTCAAATGTAAAAGAACATCGCAAATGTTTTTTGAACACCTTAAATGTAAAAGAAAATGGTTTCTTTGCAAAAATTCTAGTTTTGCCTTGACCTTGGACTGCAATATGGTGACACGGTGAAAAAGGACAACGGAATATCTAACCAGATGCCCAGATATTTGTAGGCGGCAACCTGTTTGAGAACAATTCCATCTCTGGTGGTAACACGAAAGGTAGAAGGAAATAAAGGGCCTTTCCAACCAAATATCATGACTTTAGTCTTGGCAGCTTTCAGTGATAAACTGAGGTTAGTAAATGCTGTATTTTTAGACAACTTGAAGGATCTCGGACGGATATTATTAATGCATCAGCAGAAGGATCGGTGGCGTACAGGACTGTATTATCAGCATAGAAATGAATATGAGCGATATTAAAATGAATAAATATGGAAAAGAGTGGGACCAAGTACTGAACCCTGGGGAACACCTGAAGAGCAAAATGATGGTGAAGAGTTACAAGCTGGTCCCTCTTGGTGAGATAGTTCAGAAACCAAGCCAACAAGGGTTTATAAAATGCTGAATAAAAGAATCCACCATACGGTTTCTCTACATTACAAGAATATTGTCTACATTAACTGATAAGGGTAAGCTTGAGAATTTATTTTCCACTTGCCTCACTGTTTTCCAGAATAACTGAGGATTAGAACCAGAATGTATTAATTTATTCTTATTCTTCTTAATTGGATTTTGACAGTCTAACGGCTTGAGCTGCCACATTCCGTATTTGACAAAATGCAATTGTGTTGCTCTGGGATCCTGTTTGGCGTGCTTTCCATCAAGCAGTGTTGTTTTGCTGCAGCAATATGGCTAGCTCACAAGAAAACCCAAAGACTGTTTTGATTTTTTTATCCATCATTTATTTATGGGGGCGTGCTTGTCAATAACTGCACAAAACAATCTCTAAATAGATTCTCTGCATCATTACCAGTTGGAATCAGACTGACCCTATCCCAGTGTACCTCAGCTAGACTGTGTAGGATGGCTTGAGCATTTCTGAGAAATGTTTGAGAATTCACTTTGGACTAAACTGTTCAAGTAATGCAATAGAATGACTGTTATGAACACAAGCAATAAGACTGTGGTCACTAAAATCATTACAAACAGCAGCAGACTGGTATAAGTGTGGGGAATTGGTAAAAATCACATCAACACAAAGGATAAGTTATTATTTGACGAAAATATAAGAATCAAACAGCACATTTTGGGGGGGGGGGGCATATGGTACAAGCCATGGTATGTCTTGTCTCTTTTCTGAGTCTCTTTTTTCTGGACAATCACGATCGAAACAAATCACAGCTACAACAAAGTCTGCAGCTGCTCCCACAAGCAGGACGCTAGAATCAGGTGTCTGAAGACCTAATATGATGGTTTAAAGTAGAGGTTTAATGAGATTGTAGGCAAACTGCTCTACCTAGTGATAAGTTCTGGTCAGCAAAACCATATTAGATTAGTTTGCCAGAACTAGTAACATGACAGTAGTTCTTTTGGCATGCCATTCCACTATCTAGCAATTGGTGGCTTTCACATATATCATGCTTGGCTGGCATCAGTCTTGCCTTGAGAATCTCATGCTTATGTGGTGCGGCAGATTTTGTAGTCACTCACATTGTATGTAGTGCATGACATGACTGCGGATACGCTAAACTTGGTGTTCTATATCTTTGTTTGTCCTTTACTTGAAGGGTATTTCTTTAAATAGACATGTCCTGCAAGACAATACCGAAGATCTGGGATGCCTAAAAAGACATGACCTTTAGCAGGACCTTTATCACACCAGGACCTTTATCACACCAGGACTTTTATCACACCAGGACCTTTATCACACCAGGACCTTTATCATATTTGGTTTTAGGTTATCCTGGTACAGAAGAAGTCCTACTTGTGGATTGGACGACTGGTTTTATGACCATAGGAGCATGAACCCAGGAGGTATAAAGAGAGGGCCCCAACAGCCCCACGGGGTGGTTCCACTGACTGGCATTTGTTTTGCTACCTATATTTGGCAAAATGCAAGAAACCGCCTCTATCATTTTCTGTTGTATAGTCGTTTTTATTGGATTATCCTAGAAGCTTAAGTTTTCGCAGATGATGGTCCCATTGTTGCATTTGCACTGGACCAGTTGATCCTGATAAAACCTTTTTATTCATGCTTGCTGAGCGGATATGGGTGTAAAACATCAATAGGGTGGATAAAGTCAGTGGCAAATCAGAGTTTTTGCAACATCTGTATGACGCTGTTTCAGCAGAGCCTACCTTGCCTCCTACAGCAGCCAGGCTTAGGTGACAGAAGAGGGTAGACCAGCAGGAATCCAGGCACTGGAGAGCAACAGCTACTCAAGCTAAGGTTAGGGAGGCTATAAGGGATACATCAGCCAGCCAGCAGAGCTGTTGCCACCAACTGAACCTTAATATGTTCAGAGGACTTTCCTTATAGTCGCCAGGATTGCAAGATTTTTTAAAATCGGGAGCAAACAAGCAGTTCTTATTTATGTCTGTAAAGCTCAGCCAAAAACAGCCAATAATTTACATACTGGCAGGAGTTGGGGCAGTAGTACTTTCCATCTGTAACAGATGTGAGGTAACCCTCGGAAAGACAGCATTTGCGGTTCCAGATACCATATATAAAACGACATACACCTTCTTTACTCAGATTTAATTGACCGTTTCAGCCCCTGAGTACTTACCAATGCCGATGATGACAAAGGCTGCCACGCCATTAAGGATGCCCAGGTACTTCACCCCAAACACCACGTGGTAGAGGAACAGGGCCATCAGGCAGCTGAGGCCAATGCTGGCCAAGCCGAAGAATGTCAGAAACACTGCATACGAAAAGACAAATTGGGGAAAGAGCTGGATGAGTTGATGCTAGCGCATTTTAGGTACTGTGCAGGTTGAAGAAATGCCCATCCTCTCCAGTAATGGGGTATTAGTTGACCTTTGAAATTGCTCAAAGAAGTGAAAGCTATGTAAGTAGTTAGACCTGTGGGTTACACTTCAAGAACTTTTAGAAGCATGCTGACTGTGCTGCTGTGCCCTTTAATAGCTCTCCACCATCCAAACGCACTGAAATGCACAACTTGCCAACATCGCCGAAAATCCTATATTTAAGTGTTGAGGTTATGTTGCAAAGTTCAAGGGGGCCTTTTAAAAGTGCAGAGACCGTCTTATGTAATCCTCTGGAGAACGACTGAAGCTTTTAAAATACATGCTTCTAGTGTCTGGAGCAACCACATCATGTTCCTGGTCTATCAGGAGCTAAAATAAGGTATTCATCCCAGAAAAAAAGTAGTTTTCATTAGAGTAACCCCCCGCTTTTGCTCGGATCAGGACTCGCAGAATCAGTGTAATGCGGATTTTTTGGAGCTATCTTGAGTGTTTCTCTTGTTTTTCATTTTTTTCTACTTAAAGCCCAGTATTTATTTTTACTGTAAATTAAATTAAAAGAGACTGTTGAGTTCAGTTGCTGTCCAGTGTCTGCTTTAACCGGTGGGTCACTACAATACGACTCCTCCTGAAGCGCCTGAATAAGATGCGCCGCCCAATTTAAAAATTATTGGTGATTAGCCGTACATTTTACTGTATTTTTATTTCTTAAATTTACATTTAATAATTATTATTATTGTATTTACCTGCTTATACCAAAGAAAACGACAGCGTATACCAAAGAAAACGCGCGTGCATGAATAACAGTACAGTCTATACAGGGGTATTTACATTCTAGCACTGCGGGAGACAGCAGTTCAGTGTAAACTGTACAGTACGGATACGGGTTTACCTTCACATTTTCTTTCAGGGTGATGTATTAAACTGATTTAACTGTTTTGGGAGCGTATTTAGGGTTTACACTATAAAAATGATCATTGTTAGGGATTTTTTTTACCACAACACAACAACATGGTTTCTCACTATACGCGGATGCCCTTGGAACGTAACCCCCGCGAGTTTAACAGGGTTCAAAAAGGTACTCAGCCTTACATGAGAAGGAGGTGAGGACGTAGACCAGCAAGGTGATACAGGCCCCACTGAACAGCGCCAGCAACACGTCACTGTGGAAGGTCCTTCTGACCTCATCGTCGAAAAGCTCTGTTCCCCCGTACAGCACCTTCACCTTGCTGAGAGACGGAAAGGGAGAGGAGTGAAATGAGAAGAACAGCAGGGAGCAAAAGGACTATCAGGAAAAATGATGTGGAAGAACAAACAGATTATCTTAATTACATCAGCGTCCACAATGAGCCCATTTTAACAGAATAATTATGGGAACATTACAGTGATGTGGTTTTATTATCGATCCATTATCGAAGCCACTCTTTGGTAGCCAAGGCCGAATCAACACAGTGGACATTGTGCCAATAACCTTGGACTAAAGTGCTGGCCAGATTTCCTGACCAGCTTTAAGACACCCTTTCAGATGTGTGACGATTTCTCCAAGCACTTTGTTAGCAAAGATAACCAATGCCAGGAGCTGAGCCTGTGATACTGGCAGATGTCCTCCGCTAAGTAAGTGGCATTCATTACTGGCACTGGCGGATACATCAATTACCCAAGGTGCCAATTCGTGTTAGATTAGTTAGCCAATAAATAAGAAGAGGACTTTGAGAAGCCTCTAAGGCTCTGACAGTGTCGGGGGTGGGGGCTTGTTATTCACCATATGGTTTCAGAGGTCTGTGTAGCTACGGTGTTGGATTAGAGTGCTTGACTTGGTAAGATATCATGGTTTGATATCAAGTGAAATTGCTGATAATTTTGGAGCTCACATAACATTAATTTGCACCAGTGCCCCAGCCTTATTATCACTGATTATCCCTGTGAGTGCTGTAGTGGTGTTATGGGCCATAGTGTCCAACAAATTAATGGGTCCCCTTCCAACAAAACTGTAATTTATCTGTTTGCTATTGCTGTCTCGGCCAAATCGGTTCTCTAATGTAGTCTAAGTATATTCTTCTTCTTCTTCTTCTTCTTCTTCTTCTTATTATTATTATTATTATTATCATATTATCATGTTATCATAGCTACCCTTAAGTCCCCACTCTAAAAATAAAGTAGTCCAGTAAATATATTACACCCCCCCTCCCCCCCACAGCTCTGCCAGTAGTTACGACTGCTACACTCAGTTTGTTCTTTCTTCACACTTTTGATTCAGCCCACAAAGGGTTTGATGATTATACTGGATAATGAGGTGCAATAGAGAATGGGAGCTAAACTGTCTGGTGCAGGGATCTCCCAGGACTGGGAAATGATCATTTACAGCATATGAGCCGGCGGCAAGAAGAGTCATTTGTATCCCACCTGGTGGACTGCTGAGCCAGAATATCTGCATACTGGACCACAAAGTCCCTAAATCGGTGCCTCTGTTCCAGGGGGCGGTCCTGAAGAGAGTAGAAGGATGGGAGCGGTGCACCAAAATGTATCTCGCTGCGGAGGAGGGAGGAGTGCAGGCTGTCTGGTGTGAGAGTCTCATCCACATACCAGTAAAACTGTGGGTGGGTGATTGCCAAACTCAAAGCACCTGTAGCAACAAGGAGCAGGTTTTTGCAATGATGTCAGATAACATGTTTGGTGTCTGAGTTTTGCATCTTCCTGTCCATCAGAACTACAGTAGATGTGTGGATGTGGTTCAGGACACAGTATGACTTACTGTACAAATGAACAAAACTACACTGTGCAGCCGAACACTGCAGGCAACGGGGTCTGTTTTCTCAAACCTCCTCAGGAGTAGATCAGAGTGCTGATCTAGAATCAGTTATTCTGACAACAATCATCATCAATACAGGTTAAATCTGATCCTAGATCAGTCCTTCCCGTGTTGGTGTCTGAAATGTCGATCCATAGCAGTTGACTAGTAAATTTTCATAGCTCAAGGTCAGTCATACTGTGTCCTAAACCACATCCTCAAGTCTGCTCCACCTTAATGAAGAGCCAGAGGAAGTTTGAGCAGGTTGAGAGAAGCTTTGGAGATGTTTTTACAGAAAAGATTTGGGTGACTATTGATGTCTGGCCTAAAGTAGATTACACTAAACAAAACTTGAAATCCAAACATATCTCGATTGACCGACTACGTCTGGGAAAAGTGGACAGTTTCATAAATCTGAAATATATCTTTAAGGAAAATGTGTGAGGATCCAGGCCTGCAGTTAGCACCATGCTAATTAGTAGAGTATGAGCCCCCGTCACTTGTTATCTTAGACTTGTTACTCTGGTGCAAAAGTAATGAAGCAAATTTCAGACACCAGAGATGTCTTGGCTAATTGACTATAGTTGGATTTAAAAAAAATTTGATTCTTTGCTGAACTGCGTCTTTATCGTCAAATTATCTCTTTGAAGGAGCGCTAAAATGAGTCATAAATTGCTTACGTCACGACTCTTCAAGCTCAGAACATTTCTTTTTTTCAGCAAATGCTGTAATAGGCCTAGTTGAGATGCACTAAAGAGGTCTGACAGGATAAACTGCTACGATGAGACTTCCAGAGACATGTTTTTTAAATATGCACGAGTGAAGTCGCTTCAGTTCGGTATAATAAATATCTCTGGTCATAATCTGTCTGCGAGTCTGAAATTTCATCCTTACTGACTCCGGCCTGCAGAATCTGAAATGTTCAGCCTCTGACTGACACAGAAGCAGAAGGTCCCAGAACATGTGGCTCGGCACCTGCATCTTTTCATAAAAACTTGTTTTTTTCCGACGTCAGCACGCTGCTTATGAAATGCCAGAACAGGGGGAGACTGCTGCATATTTTTTGCATGTGTTTGCAGGTTGTCTGAACAGCTTGCAACTGTTTTTTAAGGCGCAGCTGAAATTGGTGCATTCATAGCCCATCCCCTCAACCCACCCCCGCCCACACCAATGTCCCAATATTGTGTGGTTTCACAAAATAAAATAATTTTATTTTGTGAAACCACACAATGTTTCAGCAGCTCTGATCCATCAAGAACTTCTACATTGTGTGCTTTCCCATATATACAGTATATATACAGTCATGGAAAAATATAAAAGACCGCATCATTTTTTTTCTGGTTATGGCTTTTGTAATTTAAGGGAGTGTGTCTGTGTAGAATGTGCATGTCACTGTTGTTTTATACACTATTGACCACACTTGATTCAAAATGTTTGGAGAAAATTTTAAAATAATACGTATAAATCATTTATTATACCTCGGCAATGTAATTTTACAACTGCAACAATAAAAACAGTGATGTTAAGAGCAGAAAGAGTGTGTGTGTGTGTGTGTGTGTGTGTGTGTG
>JBBJLS010000016.1:1538142-1554746 GCA_037577275.1 Bryconaethiops microstoma
TGTGTGTGTGTGTGTGTGTGTGTGTGTGTGTGTGTGTGTGTGTGTGTGTGTGTGTGTGTGTGTGTGTGTGTTGGTGCAGGTTTGGCGTCTGATTCATGGAAGTCTCATTAACCATTCAGGCATCCCGGGGTGGTATTTCACACAGGCACACTGAGGAACGCCGAGCCGGAAAAATCAGCTGTGCTAACATCTCTTCTCGCCCACGGCTGGCGCAGCGCTCGCCTGCCAAGTGCCCATATACCGGAATAGCAGGCCATAGAGCTCAGCTAGAGAGAGGAAAGCTGTAGAAAGTGTTTGCTTTAGTGAAACTGACAGAGGGGTCAGTTGAGAGAGAGCACATTTGCATCAAATCTGTTGTCTGAGAGATCCGCTATGGCGGCATTAAATCCAGCGGCACTTATGGAACAATTTATGGAGGACGGTGAAGGTATGCGTGCAGATATTTCTGATACGGTTCATTCAGGCACAAAAAATAAATAAATAAAAATCAAGTCTGAGACAAACAGGTGGCTTCATCCTCACTGGAACTGACAGAACTCCTTTGATGCACAAAGCTAACGAAAAGGTATGTGGGTGTACATCGAGTCCTTTAACTAGAAGCATTTCTGGAAATATGAGATAACTGTGTGTGGGGACCAGTAATCAGGAATAATGGGTCATAAGGCACGAGACGTCAGTCATTTTGTGTGGATAATACCAATTTCCGGCTATATAGCAATATGTAACTACAATTTGCATGACCAAAGTTGTGGCGTGAACGTTTTCTATATTCTATGAAACTTCAGCTCCAAAGAGACGACCCCACGTTGTCCTGATGATCAGACTGATCGACTGGCTGGAAGACGTGAGGCTTCCTGGCAGCACCGTCTCCAGAAGGGTCCAGACCTGGAAGAACCGGCTGCAGAATCGAAAACAACCTTCCACACCCACACATGTCTAAGCGAACACCTCATACCTTCAGCCGTTGACCTGTAGAAGGAGAAGTGAAACTGGAAGGGCCTTAACCGAGGCAGAGTGTCTGACCTTACGCTTGGGTTTTTCAGTCATTAAAATTGACGCAAAACGCACCAAACGTTGTTGCTTGGTTGAGAGTTTGCTAAGGGTCTCTGTAGCACAGTGGGGTGGCCTCCTACCCCCTCTCTCTTCTTCTCGCCGAATGGGCAGGGACGCCGGGGTGAAAGGGGTTACAAGGTTGTAGGCAACTGAGGAGAAGAAAGAACCATCACTCCGCCGAGGTCTTTTCAGTGCTCTACGAATTGCTTTAGGGCTCTAACCAAGTTTAAGACTCAAAACGATAGAAAACGAGCATTAAAAAAATATATACGATCTGTTTTAACCAGCAGCAGTGGGGAAGAGACGGATGACGGAAACGCTGAGGCTGGATTCATCCGAAAATTAAGAGCGTAGACTTTTTCGGTTAAGACGCCTGAGGAGTGTTGCAGGGTGGGGGTTGTCGAAGGGGGGTCTGTTGTGAGAAAACCTTACTCATACCCAATCTGCTAGAGGGTAACGGAGTTTATTTCAGACAAAGTGAGAAACAAAATTCATATAAACTGTTTTCCCCTGCCAAAAAACAAAGAAAAGTAAACACGGGTTAGAGGATGTCGCGAGGCAGAATAGTTGTTTGTCTTTAGCATGTTTAAACAGGTGAGAAACCTGAGCGAGAGGAACCGAAGACCATATCACCTCACGGATTTAGCAACAGTTCTGGGGAAAATCACTGTGTGCATTTTCTGCTTCAAACCCAAAAGAAACTCAAAATCTTTGTGAATAAAAATGCTAAGGTTTACACTGTTTGCCTTCTTTGTCAACCAACCAAGCATTTCACAAGCAAATGGTTGAGTTTTATGATCGCCGTTTCCCGTTCCCATTCTCTAATGTTTGGCAGAATGTGCACCAGCGTGGGATTTGTGCAAAGCCACTGCAGAAATAACTAAATGAGCTACCGTTAGGAAAGTCAGCTAGATGTTCTTGCATTTTTGCTTAGATTTTTGAATTTGACATTTTTATCTTTTAGGTGGTAACACCTGTATGAGCAGATGTATGTAAATGTTGCAGCATACAAACCATTTTTTTTTATTCAATTATATCTAATTTCAGTCATCTACCTCTAAATCCCAGGCCTGTTACAGTTTCAGTAAATACATGGACTACAGTGTAAACCTTATAAGAGTGAGTAAAACTGTTTACTGGCCAGCAAGTCCTGGCCATTAAAGGGGTTTAAATAAATACAAAAATAACTAAACAAACCACAGACCACACCATGTTAAGGTACTAGTGTTGCATAGCTACTAAGTAAAAATAATACAAAGATAGTTAAACATTTATTGCAATGCTACAGTTAAGCAGGTACTGTTTTAGAAAAACTTAAGACAGTAATTATAAAAACAATAGCATTGCAAAGGGAAAAAATGTATAGTTGAATTAATGTTTTAGGAATACATGAGATGTCATATTGAAACTGTATATATTGATAATTACTATACTCAGACAGATGTTATTGCACTTGAATCCAACGGAAATAAATATTATGTTTCTTCATAATGCTAATCCAGGTTGAGGTAGTACAAAATCTTTATTTTATGAAGGTTTATAGGTCAAAATCGTCAAAAATGTACATGAATGACATCTGCATCAACCCAGAATCCCCATATTAGTGCATCCCCTGGGAGTTTTTTTTATTTTTATCGCAAACGCAAGCAAAGCTGTTGCATTTTACAGGCCCAATCGGAGACGCTTTACCTTTAACTGCTTTACAGTTTACTTTAAGCACACATTCCTATGGACCAAAAATAGAATACATCAACCTAACACTTAAAATGAGACAATATAAGTGAAGAGACTACCGGAGAAGGCAAAACATAAAAAAAAATTTTTTTTAAATCCCAGAGCAGAAGAGAGCAGAACACGATGCCCTGCAGACACTCTCAAAACTCAGCGCTAATGCAACCATTCCCACAGCAATTACCTTTAGTCACAATTTTAATCAAATACGCAAAAAAGAAACACAGAAAACAATATCAAGCGCAGTGGAAGCAAGAAATAAAAACATTTAGAATTTTCCTTGAAACAATACCACTCAGCAAATTAGAGAAAAACATGGTTACACAAAATAACCCTTTTATAAATGTACATGTTATAAAGTAAAGCGGCCCCTTATAGTCACGTGTGAACACACCACAGCACACAGTGTGAACAACGCGAAATTCTTTCTCTGCATTTAACCCATTTACCAAGCGAAGCAGGGGGCTGCCACCAACCGGGGCGCCTGGGGAGCAGAGTGTGGGGACGGTGCCTTACTCAGTGAGGACACTAGCAGCGTTGGGATTCGAACCCACAACCTTCTGATTGCAGGGGCAACTCCCTAACCGCTCCCTAACCAGCTGCCCTAGTGGCTGCGTTTGCTCTAGTGGCTATAATTACTCAAAGGTAAAGGGAAAATAAAATAAATAAATGGTTTGTAGAGTGGGTAGCTCATTTGTTTAAGGGACGTTGAAATGATATGAGGGAGTATTTAGGCATATTCAACTGGTCCTCACCTTCTCCTGGTTGAACGCATCCATTCTCTTCATGGCTGTCTCCAGAGCATTCATGGACTCCAGGAAGGCTTGATCCTGCTCACATAGTGGGTTACTCAACAAGTCCCCAGAGATCTTTGCTGCTGCTTTAGACATGGCTGCAACACAGAGAAGACCGAGTCCAAAAGTTAGACCAAAGCAAACAAAGGAGTCAGCAGACAGAGGTTAACCATTTAGGTCTGTCACCGTAATACTGAATAAAACGCAAAGTGTAAAGACCACCAGCTTTTTATGAGTGTTTTAATGTGAAAAAGATAAACTAAGACGACGAGACATCTTTAACAAAAATTCAAAATGTTAGTGTGCCCGAATGACAAATGATAAATAAGTAAATCTGGGGTTATTGGTTATTAATTGTTATTATTATTGCTGACATCTGGAACTTTTCATAAAACCTCTGGGAATTTAGTCCTGGAAGCCCGGACCTCACAACACCCCTGCATCCCACTATATAACATCCACAGGAAAATTCAAAACATGCCAACAAATCTATAGTGAACCGTATAAAGAGTTCGGTCAAACTGCACCGTAAGTAATACATTCGTTCAATATAATGTATTTTCAATCAAGTGTTGTGTGACAGCCCGAGACCCAAGTGACTAAAAGTCAAGTGACTAAAAGACAAACCGTTTCCTCTCATGGGGCACCAGAAACTAGTGACTTTTTCATCTTTCCTAAGTCTGCTACCATTTGCATAAAACAACAGCATAATAAAATGGGTCTTTACCCCATTCGGGGGTGGTGGGTGAGACTGGGCCTCTGATGAGGGTGGATGTTTCATCTGGCTTCCTGCCTCCCCTGAATCTGATTTGTGTTGACACTGACACTTGCATCTGATCAGCAGCCTGAGTTAAAACAGCCATGGCAGCAAAGTCCATGAACCATAATTGGCGATGGCACTATAGAGGCATCAGCGCGCAATCAGAGCACTTTGGTGAATATTCATCATCTCCATCAGCGCTCCTGCTCATGCCTTTCGACAGATGCATCAACTTGTGGAGCTGCCTTATGGCAAATCCTTTTACACGCAGTTTGCCAACTAGCTTAGACGCAATAGAACGTATCTCAACTGCCTTGTTAAAACTTCATACTTTCATAGAGTTGAAGACCCTCATGCTCCGAGTCCAATCATTCAAATGCGGCAAGTGTTAAGACAGTTTGGTCTTCACACTCGCCACATTTCTTGGCTTATGTCCGTCCGAGTGCTGTGGAACGCAAGGGCTCCCCGCTGCGAGCACCATAACTGGTGTGACTTTATCGAGCAGTGCTCATAAACCCAGAGCAGGAAGAGGAACCTGCTCAGCAGATGGACTCCATTCATTATCATGACAAGTGACAGCACTCTCTCTTTAATGGGCTTCCCTTTACAGCAGAGCAGGAAGAGAGGACGGATATTGAAAGAGTGTAACGGTGACTCTGCCCTTATGCCCTTTCGTCTTTATCAATCCAGACTCTGCTCTTTCATCCTTCATTCTTCCTTCCCGTCAAGAGTAATGCACAAAGTAAGGTCATGACCCTGAGCAGGCTCAACAGATCCAGTCTGCGACTGAGAAGGTTTCACACTCGAACAGTAGAATTCTCGTGATCCATGACATGGACGCAGATCTTGTGAAATCTGAGTGACCGAGTACAGGACCAAGAGGAGATTCAGGGCCATTTCAATTACTTGAGTAAAAATAAAAACAAATTAATAATCTCTGTTGCAGTAGGGAATCAGTCCCGGGAAATGCAGATACAAGCACATCAGTAACACAGGTCAACAGGTTTATGAGGGTTTTGTAGTGTTTTTCATGCAGATTTCAAATCTGTGTTTAGTTTTTCCCGCACGTACAGTTTTTGTGATGAAGCTAGTTATATATTGCATGATAGTGGTATAATTATCATATAATAATCATATACTAAGTGTTTTTGAAGAAACAGTGGAGTCTGACTGACACTGATCTTTATATCTATGCCACAGTGTGAGTCTGTCTGACTTCACACTGAAAATATTGAAAGTTACTTGATTGGTGCCTGTGGTTCAATAAAAACCGCATGCAAGTCTATTGCAAATCTATTACTATTGCAAATCTAATTTAAAAAGTTGATGTGACTGAAAAAAACTGAACGCAGATCTGAAATCAGCATAAAAAATGGTTTAGAAAAAGCGTGTTGTGGTTTCTAATGACAAAAAAAAAAATTAAAAATTGTTGACCTGTGAAATCAATACCCTGTCACATTATTCATGCTTAAGCATTTTAAAATATCTCATCAAGAAAGTCCAGTGCAGTTACTGTCCAGCGCCTTCTTGAAGAAGACAATCCTTCATTAAATAAAACCAGGTGCTACTGAGGGAATTAAACAAATCCAAGCAATGGAGAAGTAGTGAGGAACCAAAACTGTGTTCTTCTAACCGTATTCTTCTAAATAAGATACTAGGTTTGGAAGAACAACTTATTTAAAACATAACTGCAATTCTGTTCTTTTGAATTTCTTTGAATGTTATTTAACTGGCAAAACACAATCACTGGATTTTTTTCTTTTCAGTTTTCTTGAATGCCTAAGACGTTTGTAGAGTATATTTTTAATTATGCCTTCTTAAAGGAAGATTACTTGATTACTAATATAATCAAAAGTGACATCCCTGGACAGATTGCAGGAATATAAATGGATAAGTAATTGATGGATTTGCTGTTTTTCATGAAATTTGCCACATTTCTGCTAAAATTAAAATTAAAAGAGTAGAAAAGATGTTAGATATTACACACCTATATCAGCCTCTGTGCTTTTCTTCATGTCTTTATGCAGCTTCTTGGTCTGGTCTTCCAACCTGATCAATGAAAAGAACTGTCAGTGACTAGTGTCTTATACTGAAACTTTACTGTAAAAGAAGGGAAAAAAAAGAAAGAAAAGAAGTTAGGCCATTTGTACGGTGATATTACAGCACAAAGGGACTTCACACAGAGTTAATACGTGGCTCAATAGGTGAAGGACAATCTTATGATACACAATGGAAAGAAAGAGCAAGAAAATCAGACCTTGTTTCAACTTTTCATATGTCGAACAGAAAGCACTAAACTAGCACTGTGTACAGCAGCGAACATGTCGTAAAGTCTCAAAATGCACTGAAATCTTAATGCTGTTTTTAATCACTCCTGTGGGTTCAGTGGATTTCATTCATAGTTCTGCGTAACAGGGAGATTTTCTCACAGGGAGAAAGACAGAAGGGAGCATTTCATGGGGTTGTTCACTACAGTGACCCATTCACACACAAGTGGGGTGTTAACATCTGCAATTATGACACTGTCACGTCTGTCTGGTGTGTGCGAGTGTGTATGTGTAGGAGAGAGAGAATGTGTGTGTGTGTATGTGAGAGAGAGAGAGAGAGAGAGATGGGGGAGCTGTTCATTATATCAATTAGGAGGGAAATGAGACACAGGTTGGGGAAACTCCCTTGAGGCACCAATCATTGCAAGTGTGAGAGCTCTGATTAGGCGGAGTGATGATAAGAGGGGGATTTTTACCTTTTTTTGTGTTGTGTGCATGATGGAAAGAACTAACAGGGTAAATGCATGGCACTATGAAACACACAGGCACTCTTACTGTACTGGTCACTTATAATTTATAATTATACTTCTATTTAACATTATTATTTTTATTTTTTTTACCATTATCACCATATCGATATGATTCATGACGTTTTCATCACTGGGTCATTTTACTGCCTCTTTTTGCACCATCTGCCATAGTATTACAATCCCTACCTAACTCCTCTTTATTATACTAATTATGCACTTGTTTATTGTTTAGAATATGTTAGAAATGATAGTCCAGGGATGAGTTGGGATTATAATAATAATAATAATAATGCATTTTATTTATAAGCGCCTTTCACAACTCTCAAGGTGACTTTACAGAAGTTATCCAGAAATAAAAATTAAAGAATAGATCAATTAAATTAAGGCTTAAGCATTCCCCACAGAAACAATGAATCTTGAGTCGCAGAGCAAATTAAACAGGTGACATGCAGTTTCAAAATCTTTAGAAATTGAAAAGTATTGCTTTCATTTTGCAATGGCGTTTAAAAGTAATCACAAAATTACTACTGATGTAGCAGTTCCAAATCAAAGCCAAGATCATATGACGCGAACTACAGAGAGACCACACTGCTCTGTACATTCTGACTGCGGTTAAATGTGCGATTGAGGTTAAACATGCTGAAGTTGCAGGATTCCATTTGAGGTTAAATGCAGTTAAGTTTCAATCGGTATTCTGATTGAAGTTAAATGTGTTTATCATGATCAAGGTTAAATCTGCTTGTGTTGCAGTATTCTGGTCAAGGTTAGGCGTGCTTAGGTATTCCAATAACAGTTAAATGCGCTTATATCACAGGATTCTGATTGGGGTTAAATGTGCTTAAGCAGTAGCATTCCAATCAAGGTCAGACGAGCTTAAGTCACGATATTCCGATCGAAGTTAAATATGCTTTAGTTGCCGAAATTCAGATCGTTAAATTTGGTTAAGTTGGATATTCCAAATGAGGTTATATGTGGTTAAGTTGTCTGAGGTTAAAGACGTGGTATCTTGCTGAAGTTTAAATGTGGTTTAGATGTGGTTTAAGTAGCAGTATGTCGATTAAGTTGTGTTTAAGTATTCTTAGAGGGTAAATATTAGTAAGTGCATGCGGCATTCCCATCGAGGTTAAATTTGCTTAAGTCATGGTATTTTGCTTGAGGTTAAATGTGCCTACAAGATTCCGACCACCGCTAAACGCGCTTGTGTCACAATATTCAGGTCACAGTTAAACGTGTTTGATTAAGTACAGTAAACACGCATTGTAAAAGATAAATAAGAGCAAGTACTTGACGGGGCACAATTCACTGCACTTAGTACAGATATCTGAACGTCAGGCAGAATTTTAAAAAAGTAGTATCATATTGTGAATATGATATTGAAATATTTAAATTATTTGCCCATTTTGCATGAAAAATTCTAACAAAAATAACAAAAGCAATAATATTTTTTGCACATAATGCCTTTAAATAAACAAATAAATTAAAAAAAATCAATAAAAACACGTTTCAAAGTTGACATTGTTCCAAGCGAATGATTGACAGGAAAAAACCCCCCAAAAAACAAAAACGAACTGTTACTCGGAATGCGAAGACTGAACTGAACCTCAAAAGGATTAACAGCTACACCCCTAGTGATAATTTGTGCATATTTAATTGCACATAATTAACTCCAGTGCGTTCAGAATTCCATTCTATATTGGCAGGTTTTAGTTCACATTTCTGAAATGACCAAAAAATCTTTAATCAAATTCACCAAATTCTTTCACTGACAATTTGGTTTCAGTTAAAAGCTGAGAATCCAAACCTTTGAATTTCTCTGCTACAGAAAAAAAAATATATATATGGAATTACACCAAGCTTTTGTTACTGCTGGCAATTATCTCTAAGGAAAAGGACATAAATGAGGCGGAGGCAAAAAAGAATTCAATACAGAACTGAGAAAAAAAAAGTCAAAGTTTTTGAACTGATGTGCAATGTGGAGAAAAAGAGCCAGATGAGAAAGAAGGCCCCTCACTCTAGGTGCGAATCGAGCTCCAATGTGCCAGATGCTCCATTCTGTGCACCAGCATGCCAACACCAGGCCTAATTCCAACATGTGAATGGCATGTAGTGTTACCACAGGTCACAGATTAACATTAGCTTCGGATCCTCATATCCTGGCTTTGAGCAGAATTCCATCATGATGCTATGATGCCAGTCAACCACAGATCACACAGATTAAACCTATTCCTTTACAACACAATCAGGAAAACTAAAAAGCACCACAGGTTTCTGTTTACTTACTGAAAGATTAAGAAACCTGTGCATTTTAGTATATTTTAGCCATGCTGCTATCCAAGATTTTTACGTATATAATTCTGGACGCATGTCCATAATTTATATTTCTAGATTGTACATTTGTGTACATTTTATACTGCACTGTTGGTATAGTTTTTTATTCTATTCTAGTGTATTATTTTTTTAATTTTTGCTGCTCTTACCTTTGTCCTGTCCCACTTTCTGCCGTGACAAAGCAAATTTGTGGGACTAACTGGTTTAAAATATGTGTTTCAGATTGAATATGACTTTATATTAGTGATTTCAGTTTAAAAACACAGATTTGACTGGTTGAGGTCATTTTAGCAAGTTAAAAAATACAGACACCTGTTTTATAGTTTTAAGAAAGACTTGTATAGGTTTAGGAAAACAAGAACACTACACTGCCAAATATAACGCATAAAATCTCAAATGGCAACTTTCTTAAATTTGACCAACAGAAACACTCAGATTCTTCAACCTGAGAAAATGAAGGTGAGGTTAATAAAGTTGAATGTAAGAAAAATGTAAGAGAAACAAAGCATCTTACAGTGGACTATCTATGTAAAGTTATACCCTTTTCTATATTTTTCATAAATTCTCTTGATGTTTGTGCCATTTTAACTATGATGGGTTTTACCAGTTCAGCTTGTACAGCAGCAGTCCAAGTGAGCAATTTAACAATCTATAATTATTACTATAGTTATTATATTATTATTATTATTATTATCCTAAAATTTTTTTGCAAATCAAATTTTTGCAAATTTTTGCAAATACAGAATTTAATTCTGAATGTGCACTTAAATATTCAAATTATTACTAGGGATGTAGCTGTTAACCTTTTCGAGGCTCAGTTCAGTCCTTGGTTTCTGAGCCACAGAGCTTGTAACAACTTTAAACTTGAGTTGTTGTTTGTAAGATGTGCAAAATATAACTTATTGTTATTATTTTTAGAACTATTTATACAAAATTTGCAATTTTGCAAATATTGTACTGCAATCTGCTTGGAATTTCATAGCGGTAATCAAACATATTTAACTTTGAACTACATACTGAAGCACATTTAACAGAGATTAGAATCTTTTAGCTTGAGCATATTAAACCTCAATCAAAATAGCGAGACTTAAGCACATTTAACCATGAGCGTAGTACCATGACTTAAGCAAATGTAACCTTAATCGGAATACTGTGACTTAAGAATAACACAATTTAAGCAGACTGACTGGAATCCTTCGACCTCCGTGCATTTAACTTTATATTGGAAAATCACAATTTAAGCGCACCTAACCTCGATCAGAATGCTGCAACACAAGCAGATTTAACCTTGATCATGATAAACACATTAAACTTCAACCAGAATACCGATTGAAACTTAACTGCATTTAACCTCAACTGGAATACCACAACTTAAGCACCACAACTTCAGGATTATCCTCTTTATCAATTTTCCTAAATAACCTTCTGAAGGACTGCTCTTAAAAGAATGAGATACGTGAGGGTGAAGAACCTTGTTAGCGTATAACGAATTTTAACATAACGTAAAGGTTCTTGGAACATCTACTTAAAGAACCTTCACAGCATGTGGGGCTTTTATACCTCTAAAGAGTTCACACGTCCAAAATTGTTCTTTAAGGTTTTAAAAAAATATATATATTTTTTTTAAAGCATCACTCAAAGAATCACTTGTGGTTCAGGCTGTATTTGTACAGTACGGATAACTGGCTTGCACTGAATCATACTGATAATCTGGTCTCTGCAGATGTAAATATATAAAGAAAAATATATATAAACAATTTCTAGCCAGATACGGGTTTTATTTTCCCGGCAGGTTCTTGTGAACCAACATAGTAACCCACGACACTGAGATAAATATCAGACTCCAAAGTGGCCATGTTCGAGTTCTTACATGTCCACGCCCACTCTCTGTCTGAGAGTATGAAATCCCTCTCATGAGGGTTCCCCACTTATCGCACTCATCACCTGATATGATCCGAGTCAAACCTCCTACTCGAAACAACCTAAAGCAGTAAGGTGTGGTGCTATGGCGAAAGAGACCAACGTTTCACTGGCTGGGTAGTAACTGTGGTTATTGAAAGAAACTATCATTTCCACGGACAGATCTTACCTGCTTTTTAATTCCAGTAATTTTTCTTTCGGAATTTCCCTATTCACAAATCGGACAAATTTTGAGAGCAAATGGCACTACATAAATTTTCAGGAGTGTAAGTCCACTTAGTCTTAGTTCATATTTGGCCCAATATAAAAATTGGAAGTTCTGACTCTGTGGGCCAGATGTCCGTATGAGCAAAGGCACGGAACATTATACACATATGATGAATTTAACATTTAATTACAGACTATAGAGTAGTGCAAATTACCCACTGACCCGCCCACTATCTGGGTTAAAAGGCATGGAGTCATCAACAAGCTTGAGACAAACAAAAAGTTCAATGATGAAGAAGAATCTTTTAAAAAAAAAATTTTTTTTAAAAAAAGCCTCTATTCAGCTCCAAAATGATTTCTGCCATTGTTAAAAGTCAAGGAATGTTTTGTTACTAGGCAAAAGTATTTTTGTTAAGAGTGAAATGAGGTTTGAGAGTTTTTAGTAAAGGCAACAGCTATATATAGAGCCGTGACACTTCAAAAGATCCGTCTGAGGTGGTTCTATATAAACATGTTTTATTTCTTCAAGAACATTTATTTCCTTTTTTTTTTATCCTCGCCTCCTTTACTCTGTACAGCACTTTGTGTCAACTTCTGTTGTTTTACAATGTTGTTTATAAATAAATTGACACTACAAAACATCATAAAGGGTTCTACTATTGCTGCAAGTCAAAGTACCTTTTTTCTTACTTTTATGAAACAGTATTACTGAGCGTGTAACATGTTACTCAAATATAACCTGTTGGAAACCTCAAGCCTATAGATTCTTTAACCTCAAGCGTATGAGTTCCATTGTATTAGTTTCATTAAAATATGACTGTGTAAATAATTGGTTAAAAAATATTTAGCCTTTTTGCATGAATGCATCAGGCCGTAATTTCGTGACCATTTTTAGTGACCGAGTTGATTCAGAAATAAAATTTCAACTTCAAATAAAATGAATGTTCAACAGCCACAGCATTGGAACAAAGGTGAAATACCTGGTTATGCCTGTGTGGCTGGTTAGAGTATCAATAAGCTGAACTAGTGCTTCAATAACCCTTTAAGACAAAGTTGTAAAGGCAGAGAAAGCATCCAGAGAAGACAGCATTATGTAGCAGATGGATATCTAACAGGTTGATTGAAAATGTTTGTGTTGAACATGCAAATTTGTTGGAGAACCGCCAGCTAGGCATGGACAAAATGTCATTTTCAGAGTTATTGCAACATCCAGGGAAACAGGTTTCTGTTTTGGAGATACTAGGTTCCAGGGTACCACATTTCCCTGGAAAACCTTTGGACCCTGGCTAGATACAAACCTGTGAGGTCAATTAGTGCTTTTCTTTCCATCTGGACTAGTTGCCAATCCCAAAAATTGTACCGCTATTCGAACCAAAAAAGAACTTTTGTAGATGAAGAAGACACAAATCACACCGTGGAACATCTGCCCTAACATTGCACGACTTTGATCAAATATAACAAGATCTGGGACCAGATAAGAGGCCTATTTTGAAGTAGCTGCTCTTCTATAGTTCTGTTTGTTCCTGTCGAGACGAAAGCAGGAACATGCGGCGGGATACCTGTTAAGGTGAAATCTTCCAGTGCGCAGTTTCAGGTGAGCTAATGATACGCAAGCACAATAAATCTGAGGGGAACGGAAAACACACAGACTCAAAGCACGACACTGAACCACATGTCAACTTACTTCTGGAGCTTCTCATATTCCCGCTCAAAGTCCCTTTCAACCTGCGGAGGAAAGAGAACAGACACATGGTGAGCAAGAGGAACGGAGGGAACAATCTGTATGAAGAGTTGTGTGGGCAAACTGCTCTAGTTTTGCACGCTGTGTTTTAGGCCCGTATTAAAAGGGAACAGGCCCTACAGGGCAGAGAGCTGATGGTAAAAGTTACAAGGCTGGTTTCTGTCAAAAAAAAAACAGGCTGAAGTCACAAAGGGACTGCGTCATGGTATCTGGGTTGACCTTAACATGGGCTGGTGGACAAAATCTGTCCAGAACCTCCTGGAGATGCACAAAAGATCCAAACAAATCCCAAGAACAATGAGCATTTTTCCTTTGGAAATTAGCAGTCATTGAAATTTTAAGCGCTGTCCTGGCTCTGGTTGTCCGTGCCACCATGCCAGTGTGAGTGTGTTTGGATTGTCTGTGTGAAGTGGTGTTTTTGCTGGAACTGCTGCAGCAGGGGTTCCTGTCCTGTGGTTCTGTGGGCAAATCCTTTAAGTAAACAGTTTTGGCCGGCGGGACGGGCGAGTGGTACCTTGCGGTAGCCTGCAGACTGCAACAGTTGCGTGCCCATCCTCTGAACTGCCCACTCAGGGGTATCCAGTGCGCTGGGATATAACAGGAAGGAGACCAAGGGAGGGGAGATGAGAGAGGGAAGTGGTTTTTCCCCCACGAACGGACGGAGAGAGGAAGGCACCCACTCATGGATGCGGATGCAACCATACCAGTGGCTTTGGCACAACCAGGGCAGCAAGGCGGAGGTCTCTGTTAGTTTGTTACAACCAAACACGGACTCTCGGATTAATTCGGAAACAAATTTTAAACGAGTCTGAATAAAACAGGCCACAGCCTTCACTGAACTTTCAAGGTAATATTAAGCAAACTCTAGGCTCTTCCTGTCCACATTTTCAGGTGTTTTCCGTCCACTTGTGGCGTTTCACAATTAGAAAAAAGCCCTGCTGCTTAGACTAAAACCCTACATTCACAGCCTCAAACTGAACTAATCCTTCCATTCACAGTCATACCGAGCATTTCTTCCATTTAAAGCATTAGCAACAACAGCAGTTTACCCAGTTTTTATTTTCTTTACAGTCACTTGTTTGGTAACCACAGTCATCAGAACTGCAAAAGTACATGGGTCAATTATTCATGTAATCAAATAATAAAAAAGTAAAAAAAAAAAAAAAAAAAGAAGTTTGGCTTTATAATATAAAACAAATGCTACTGTACAATATCTAAAAAAATAAAAATAAAATCTAAATAAAAAACAATTTGGCAACTGGAGTTAATGTTCATAAAGACCAACGCAAAATAAGCTCGAGTAATAGCTGAAATAGTATATTAAAAAAATACATAAATATTTATAATGCCATAGTAATACATTTATAGATTAGTACTACAGCTCTTTAAATTGCAGCATCATTTAACCAATTTAATATTTTAAACAGGCAGTCAGATAGTATTTTACATTTACATTTACAGCATTTATCAGATGCTTTTATCCAAGCGACTTCCATTCCCTACCTACAGAGGGCAGTCTCCCTGGAGCAACTTGGGGTTAAGGGTCTTGCTTAGGAACCCAGTGGTGCCGTGATGAAGGTAGGATTCGAACCCATGACCTCTTGGTCCAGAGGCAAGTATTCTAGTGGGTACGATTTTACCATTTTTTTTAGTATTTTACTTTTCTAGGCGAGCTGTGAGCGAACAGGTTTCCAGGACGAGTTTATGGTGGTTTTTGTGTGAAATGTTTACAGCTTGGGGCCCCACATCACTCCCATAAGGCCGGTGTCCAGCACAGCTTGGCGATTTCCCTGCTCAAACACACAATGCTGGTCAAGACCCTTCAGGATAGGATTTGGGGACCCCTTGTTTACAGGATAAGTTACAAAATAACCAGCTGTATTATAGCTAGTTCATGTATGTAACCCTGTGATAGAACTAAATGTTCAGTTCTTTTAAAAAGCTGCCAGATATTTCAGAATGAGTTTGGCTTTGGAAACTCCTGAGTTCAAAATCGTTTCAGGACCAGAAATGTCTGATAACTTCTTTTGACAGTTATGTAAAACATGGTCTTGAAGGGCAAAATGCATTTTGAAGTCAGTTACACTGTAGGTGTACACAAAAACAACAATTTGATTCCTACAGTACTTTTGTAATTTTGGCAAGTGGGGCTCTCACTGAAAAAGAAAGTGGGTGTGTCAGAATTATGGATGTTAATTGGACACAGTCCATGGAATTAACCTGTATTCCCTGTTTCCTTATATGGTGGGCTGTGACGGGAAATAAAGGTTCATGAAAGAAAAAAAATCATGTATTTTTATTATGGCAATGCTGTTGATTTGGAACTGTCAGATTCAAACTCAGCTAAACTTTCACTTTTCTTCTACAGTTGCTGCAGCTCTGCATTATGTGATTTCCAAGCACTGTGCAAAAGTCTTAGACACCTATGCAAATTGTTTGAAGCCACTTATACCAAAAGTGAGTTTCTTTCTGCCAGCAAAAACAGAAGTGAACATTACAATACATACAAATAAATAAAAAAGCAGCAAAAAGTCTCAATAATTCTTTTATAAACCGTAGTTGATAATTTGTGAGCTGGTCGGAGGAACGGATTTCTGCTGTTCCTCCAGTCATTGTGTGGATTTATAAAACTCCATAATCAACACGACTAATTTAATCTACTGAAGTGAAAAGAGCTAAACCAGGTATTTGATGGAGCTACAAGTCAAACTGAAGCTCCATCAAATACCTGGTTTAGCTCTTTTTACTTCAGTAGATTAAATTTAGTTGTGTTGGAGCTACAGTGAGGAAAGAGTTAAGCAAACACTTTCCCACACATAAAACCACTATTTACTAATTATTGTTAGTTTTAACATTAGCTTTTAAGTATAATTTCCTTAGACGTTTTCACAGTACGAGGGGTTTGTATTTAAGCTGGAATGATGCGTTTATTTATTTGTTAATTTTTTTGACAGAGATGCGATAGCTAAACGCTACCACATACGACGCAATATGTGTCATGTCCAAAGGGCTTCCAGCCCACGTCCCTGGTTCCGGCTTTTAATAGAAAATAAGACAAATAAAACATCACACACTACAAACACAGCCAACCAAATGTACAACATGAATATTCATCTGTGGGTGTATATCCACGAGAGAATTTGTACATATCTGAACACTCATACACTCATTTCTAAGCATAAAAGTGTATATATATAGTGGAGGAAATAATTATTTGACCCCTCGCTGATTTTGTAAGTTTGTCCAATGACAAAGAAATGGAAAGTCTCAGAA
>JBBJLS010000016.1:1571283-1583989 GCA_037577275.1 Bryconaethiops microstoma
TGACTGTAAGACTGTCTCTGTAACTAATGACTGTAAGACTGTCTCTGTAACTAATGACTGTAAGACTGTCCCTGTAAGTAATGATTATAAGTCGCTCTGGATAAGGGCGTCTGCCACATGCGAAATAAGTTAACACTCCCTCGACAGGGAACATAGTTAAAGTGCAAATTTTTGGTGCACAATTAATTCATATTTATCTACTGAGCTTAACATATTGGGAAAATAATAAAGCAATAATAAAAAATATGAACTTTGAAAGGCCACATTTTATTACCCCCCCCTGATGAAAAACACCCAGTTCACATTTTCACGTTCTGTTTGTTGTTCCCTAAATGAATGATTGTGAACTCTAACAGCTGTAATAACTGCAGTCAGCTCAGAAAGCTTGGCCAGGCATTTAAAAAACAATGGTTTCTTTTTAAAAACCTTGGGAACATCAGGAAAAATAGCTGGTCATAATGGACTAAAATCCAGTTAGCTCCTTGTTACGTTGCAGTTCATGCACACTGGTTGTTGTTGTTACTCTTTACAAGCTGTTTATAAATCTGTGTTTTTTATTGATTCGTGCAGTTGGTGTGTGTGGTGGAACTGCTGATCCACAATATATATAGAAAAGTGTAGTGGGACATAATAGGACAATAATATAATCGTGGTATCGCCCAACCCCAGGCACTGCTGACGGCTTCCAGTTTTTAATGACGGCCCTCGACCGAAAAGGGAGTAAATGAATTAAATAAACTGAGAGCGCAGCCCCCAGTAGACTGGGCCTTCATTTACATTGTGGCGCCGCCCTCAGTGCATATTGTTCTTGGGCAGCAGAGCCTGCGACCCACTTCGGCACAAATGAGGCTTCGCAAGGCTCGAGAGATGGGCAGCAAATCGTGTTGAGACAAAACCGAGAGGGAGTGGCGACTTCCACTGCTCCTTATCTCTGACGTCACAAAAAAAAGGAAAGTCTTGACATTTCAGGCAACATGCATTCACAGATCTTGTCACAGTGTCTTCTTTAATAAAGTTAGAGATGGAGTAGAGGTGTGTGGCCTAAACACACTTTCAAGTAAGAGTATTGTTACTTCAGTAAAATAATGAATCAAGCAAGAAACAGCTTGAGTAAGAGTGAAAGAGTGTCGGCCCAGAAAGCTTCTCAGGTCCCTGCACAACTGCAGTGGAACATCTTAGTCCATCCAGTGTCTCTAAACAAGGAGAGTGAAGTTTGTTAGGCTTTCTTACTCTCTTTTTGGGATCATTTAAAAATATGCTGAAATAAAATCATGAAGCTCAAAAGTGAGGGTTGTGAGCAACGGCAGTCCTGGAGCTGAAGCAACAGAACAGAACGAAATTCAATATAAAAAGAAAATTAGGAAGACAGTGCGAATGGCTAAATTTGTCTTATGCACTCATACTCATACTTATCATTAGAAAATGCAAATCCATAACCAAATATTACTGGATATACATGATTAAACATCCAGGCGTGTAACTGAGTAAACTGAACAAACTGTTACTGGTTCAAACAAACAATGAAGGACAAACCACAACCTATCACAGGTTTTCTAAATTTTAGAAAACAATTTATATTTTAATGTGGTGTATAATTTTCTATACAAGTGACCAACCTTCTGCTTCCGCTCCATATTAAATCCCCGCCATGAGTTGGCCGTATATTAACCCAGCTATTTCAGTCATTTATATTCTTCAAAATCTCGCTGGATTATAGACTAATTAAACTAGTGTAGCTGGGAATTCTGTGACTTATATACACACTACAGAAAATGAAAATATTTCTGATTAAAAAATACTTTTATTGATGACCTTTATTACTAAAAAAAAAAATATCTGTCTGATTGCTGTCACAAATGACTTTAGAAATATAAGCAGATGATCAAAACCGTGCTTATTTGGACCTGTTTAACTACAGAAAAAAAATACTCCAACCTTTTACCCCTGGTTAGGTCGTGGCATACCCATCTCGTATTGTACTCGTCATGTGGGGAAACATAAACTGCTCCCTTTTTAGAGCAAGGGATGACAGTGTAGTGTGTCCGGCCTGTAGTGTTGTTTCAATCCTCAGTGAAAAATCTTCCTCTTCTTCTCTTGTTCACTTTTTATTAAAAACGTTTCTTAAACTTTTTATTAAACGTGGTGAACGGTGAATTAGTCAATGAGGGAACTGTTCTGAACACCGTAGGAAACGTTCTGTCCTTGTTGAAGGAAGCAGAGATGTGATTTATTACTGCAGCATTTTAGAACCCATACAATCACAATTAAAAGCTGTCCTTACTGTACGAAATCCAGAGTTCCCTCGTACATACTGACACAAGCTCATGTCTCTGAAACCGTAACTTTATTGGAGGAGGGCTTAACTTTAACTTTAATGTGTGTGAATTTGATGTTGGTCCAATCAGCTTCATATGGCCTGAAAATAATAATCAGGGTTCCTGTTCTTTTCTACAGATCATTTTCCAGAACTTTTTGTAGCATTTTCAGTGATGATCTAACTGGTATCGTTGCCTAGAATTCTGCCTCCTGACAGTCCTGACCTTTACTTACATAAATGTTTGATTCACAGTTTACTGAGATCATTAACTGACTCTTATTGGTATTCAGCCAGTGTTTGAATGTTTCATTGTTTGGATTCTGCCTTCCCCTTCAATCACAAACCTTTGCAGGCGAAATAAGCAAGAAAACACGGCAAAACAGCAACAGAACCAAACGTGCCAACCAATCTAATATTGTTAAACGGTTTAAAAAACGGTAATCCATAAACCTAATAAAAACGTTACCAGCCAGTAGGACTAATATGTGCATTGGTAGGATAATGTAACTTAGATTATCTTAAGTTTTGATGTCATCCAGCTATTCAAGAGCAGTTTATTCGAAATACTCTCATTCCATTTAAACCTTAATATGACCCTAAACGTGTCTGAACCTCTTTGGATGGCAATGTGACCCGTTTAAAGGAGCTCTGAGAGACGTCCTAAAGGAAAATAGAATAATGTCGAAATAATTTCTCGAGACAACACAAGATTTTCCAGGACATTTGACTTTTTCTCTCGTCTTCCATGTGCTTTTCATGACAGGAAAATTGGTCAAATGTTTTCCAGGACGTGATAAATAAATGTGTTTAAAAAATGCGGTTTATGTTTTGATTAGACAACGTTTAAATGTTTTTTTTCTTCACTTCCAGCTCGTCCAAGTTAAAAAAAAAAAAAAACAAGTTAAAAAAGAAAAAGCCTAAAAAGCTGGCCATTTGAAATCTGAAAACACAAAAGCACTCCAGCTTCAACCTATATATACACGCACACGCGCACGCACACACACACACACACACACACACACACACACACACACACACACACACACACACACACCCAAAGGGTCTGCTCCTATGTGATCTGTGAGAAATGCCTCTGCTGTTGTGCTGGATCAGTTTGGCCCTGCGTTCTGATAGATCTTGGCAGTGAAAGAAAGTAAAAAAAAAAAAATATATATTTAATTAATAAATATCTTTAAATAAATAAATACATACATAAATAAATAAATAAATAAAAATAAAACAGAAGCCTATGCCAGAAGCTATTTTTATGTTTCTTAAAAAAAAAAAAAAAATAGGGCTCCCCATACCATGTATCTGCCTCAGAAATAAAGACATCATTCCTGGCTGCAGAGGGACCGGAAAAAAGAGACAAATCCACGGAGAGGTGCTAGCTAATGCCGTTCAACATTTGCCTCTTCCATCAGCGAGTGTAACCTGTTTCATGCTGTGATTTTCCTCTCTGTTACAGCGGAGGCTTCAAATGGCGAGAGCACACACACACACACACACACTCACATGCACACACACACACAAGACACTAAGAGCCATATTGGTGCATAAATCTAACAGATACGCGCCTACATATACATTCAGGATCGCTTTTTAGCTTCAGACAGTTGCCGATAGGGATGGAAGCACTTCCCCAGACACTCTCGCGTTTCCCTGCGCCACTGCGAGGCCGATTTACTATAGCAGGCAACCATATGGCAAATAGGCCAAATAGAATAAAAATGTTTCCCAAAATGAAGGGAGAGTCCCTATGTATTATTATTTTTTTTAAATAGGCACCATTCTTTTCTTGAGGCATCTTAAAAATAAAGGTGGCAAGAAGAACCACCCCAAGAAGCGTTCAGAGGACGGTCCTTTATTTTCGGTAAATGTGTATAATGTAAGGATTCCATGCCAGCTAAAGTTCCCTCCGCCTCCGGAAAGGTGCACCCAAGCCGAGGGCCTTTTGGGAACCTTTATTTTTAAGCGAGTGGTGTTTACAGATCCACTCCTAGGCAATACTGACTCGTGCTGATAAACTCTTAGATTGGCCAACCCAGTCGACATGGGCCCGGCTGATTTTCCGAAACAACTCCTACGGCCCGAGCCACCCATTCATTCAGGAAAACCAACAAAAGACATTCTGGAGCCATCGGGGGCCTTGTTAATTAGAGAATGACTGGAAGCCTGCCAAGACACACAAGCCTACAGCGGGACAGTTTTGCGCAGGATGGCAGCGTGTGGACAAGCCTCGACATTCAAACAGACTCTATGAGGAACGCGAGCCTAAAGGGACATATGGCGAAGGTGCTGCTGACACGGCCGTGTAGGATCTCCACTCTCTTTTACAGAGGAGCTTATTCAACTGAGCTACATTTGTTAATAAGAGGCAAGAAATATGAACTATTATGACGAAAACCAAGCTAAACCATTATAATCTGAAAAAAAAGAGAGACTGATCAGTTAGTGTAGGCCTAATTTTCTCCTATGGTTGAAACCACCTTTTCATTCAGGGAAAAAAAAAAAAAATCAAAAGATCAAAATTTGCATTAAAGCCTATCCTTTTCAAATCTGAACACAGTGGATGCCATCAAACTATACAACTGTTCTACATAGGATAGCAGTCCTAATTACCAAATGAAAGCTGTGTGTATTATTTTTTTTATTGTCCCCTAATGCAGACCTGCTAATGTGAATGTAAAGACACTGAGACACACGAGTCAAGTCTTTTTTTTTTTTTTTTCAAATAACCTTATTGTTTATTTATTTAATAAACACATCATTCAGTGTGTCTCCATCTCATTCTTTGTATATTATGCACAACAAAAAAAAAAACAAACAACATTTTGAGACTTCGCAGGAGTGACGAGAGGGGTGGGGGGGGGAGGGCAGGGGGGTGCATCAGGGTTGACACTGTCGGACGACGCCTCTCTCTCGCTTACAGTTAAAAAAGGAAACGTTCTAAACTATGTACACAGTCACTTTCCCCAGAAATGTACGCTTAAACACACCCTTTGCATCCACATTCAGTCAATACATAAAATCCGGGCGTGCATGCACGTGTGTAGGTATTAATGTACACACGCATGTACACACACACACATACACACACACACACACACACACACACACATACACACACACGCAATTGTAATACTGAAGCACATTGCTTTTTTTGTCCTGTACATTCTTAGTAGAAAACATGTAGTAATATGTTTTATATGCAACTGTACAAAAAAAATAAAATAACAAACAAAAAAAAACACCCCTCTTGATATTCAGAACCAAATCTCTGAGTGGGATCTGAATACCATTAGCTGTGGAGAAAACCACGTTACTGGTACTGCCCCTCAGAGCTGTAAAAAAAAAAAACAAACAAAAAAAAAAACATCTCAAATGGCATGCATATAGCTGGCAGACTTCAGTCAGTCGAAACACAGAACAATGGCATCCCAGAACAGCCATGCTTGCGCCCGGGAGCGATGCTCTAAGGCCGTTATTTCCATAATTTTGGCTGGCAAGTACTTTCGTGTCAAAAATCTTGTGTGTGTCCTCAAAACGTATACCGAATTTACAGTATGCGAGGAACAGGGAGAAGAAAAAAAAAAGGGAGTAAGATATCTCGGAAGATGGAAAAAATAGGAACTACATCAAGCGCCCTATAAAAAACCGTCAGGTGATAAGAACAGCACAACGACAGTAACTGCAACAACAACAACGCCAACATAAATACCGACACAATTTACATGTGGAACACGGCAGCGCCTCGTGTTTCACATTTCACATAATTTCTTCCGTCAGCTCTCTGGACGCAGGGGCTCGAGGTGGACATGTATTGCTGTGAGGTTCCTGAATGACATGACCTCTGCAACCTCTGTTTCAGTGCTAACCAAGTGCTAACTAACTACCAATACTGGACGCATGCAGGCATAGAGACAGTAGAAACAGAACAAAATCAAAAACAACAAAAACAGCTAGAATGATCTGCTGCCACGGATCTTGATTTTGAAGGTCAAGTAAGTAAGGGACATGGCCCTCACACCCACCAGATTGAGTATTCGAGACCTGTTTTTTGCTTTTCTAATTTCACGTTAATCAGTAAACTGCACTTAGCAAGTGTGGATAAAACAACACGGGCAGCTTTTTTTTGGTAATGTATATACAGGGAATCTGTTGCTGTTTACAAAGACATCCAGATCCCTTAATTGTACTGGAGGGATTTTGAGATTTTAAGATAATGCAGTCTAATTACGCAAGAAACACCCACTTGAAGTTTGAACTCACTGAGCATTTCAGTGCTGCAAGATTCTGGGCTTAGAGGTTTTCCCTTCAGATCGATGTCTGAAGTGGATTGTTCCAGTAGCTTTGCTGTAATCCCTGGTACGCTAGCAAGAACAACAACAACAAAAAGTTGGCTGTAGTATGTCAACAGATTTGGCACATTCTTGTGAAAAAATATCATCAATTAAATATTTAACAAGCAGTATCTTAGAACAAACAACAGGAACCAAAGTGCAGCGCAAACAAGGTATTAACAATGTTGAGTAAATTAAATTGCACTTTTTAAAAATTGGACAAGCCAATGACAAACCAAAATACACTGTAAAAAAGAAAACAAAACAGAACTCAGACGCCAAGTGTATCTCACCTTGTTTTTAATACCGTACTGTAAAAAAAAGACTAATTAGGCCCAGACTGAAATATCAGGGGATCATGTAGGTCCCGGAGCCGGAAGTAGGACTCCCTGAGCCTGTAATGCTTTTCCCATAGAAGTGCCTCTATTTTGTCCTGGGTTGACCTAAACTGTCCCTGTCCCTCCAGCTGCCGCCCTGGTGCCATATTCTCCCTGCCACAAAACGCCAGAGTGTCTCCCTATCTGAAGACCCCCTGGCTTGGTCTAAAGCAAAAATGCGCAGGGCAACATAACTATGCCATCTGAAAACAAACATCGAAGACCGTAACAAATAGACCAGTATATGGAGAGGCGGGAGAGAGTGTGAGAGTCAATGGTCAGGCCTTTCAGTAGAAAGGAAAGAGCTCAATGTCGCCCTCCCCCAGCCCCATTGTATCTAACGGCAGAGAGTTCCCTAGGCGCACGTGGTAACAGTCAGGATATTGGCACTGCTGGGTCCGGCGCTCCCACAAGAGGTTGGTGGGGACGAGTGACTGCCTGCTGCCCCAGAGCCACCGGCCTTGTCTGCCGGCTTCTTGTCCTTTTGCTTAAGGTGCACCTTGGCATGCCGCTTGCGTTCATCGCTGCGGGCAAACTTGCGTCCGCAAAACTCGCAGGAGAAGGGCTTTTCCCCGGTATGTGTACGGATATGCGTGGTCAGGTGGTCACTGCGACTGAATGAGCGCATGCAGATGCGGCACTGGAAGGGCTTGTGGCCCGTGTGGATGCGCAGGTGGCGTGTGAGCTCGTCTGAACGAGAGAAGCGCCTGTCACAGTTCTCTGCTGGGCAGGCATGTGGCCGCTCGTGGACTGGCGTCTTGCTCGGCCGGTTGGGATACTTGCGTGGCCGGATGGGCTTGAGGGCGAGGGTCTGTGGGGGCTGGTGGTGGTGGTGCTGAGATGCATGCTGCTGCTGGCCACCTAGGAAACCTGGGTGGATCTGCTGCTTGTCCTTGAACGCCCGGATGGTCTCCAGGGGTGTTATGGGTGGCGGATTTACCCGAATGGGGTCCATGGCCTGGAAAGGCTTGTGCTCCATTACCCCAACCTCGCCCTGGTGGTGGAACAGGTTGTAGTCGGGGATCATGGAGAAGAGGCTGCCGTCCATGCCGGGCTTAGAGGAGGTACTGTGATAGTCGGAGGCCGGGTAGGGCAGGGAGGACGAGGTGGCCGGGCTGTGGTGAAAGGACACCTGCTCCTGGTACATCTCACCACAGGTGGAGTAGGCGGGAAGGGGCGGGGCATACACTTGCTCAATGTCCGATGATTGGCCGCCCATGTTTCCACCCGACGAGGATGTTTGGGTGGTGATGTTGCCAGGCGACGGCGAGACACCTAGGATGCCAGCACTCACCAGGCTGATGATGTTGTTGTCGGGGCACCAGCCTGAGCCACTGATTCCTCCTGAAGGAGGGGTGTCGAAAGCAAATTTGCCCAAGTAAGTGACAGTCTGTCCACTCCGACTTGACTGGAAACTGCTGGAACCGTACTGGATCTCCCCACTGCTCTTCTCACCTCCCATTCCCAAGTCCATGATATTGTCTGTGGGAACAAATTAAAAGGATCAGCGGAGAAGAAAAGCTACACAAAAAGCACTTTAACTCCGAAGCAATGCTCAAAGACACGACTAAGAAAGCAGGCAAGATGTTTCGGTGGAACTACGGAGCTGTTAGTAAGCTGCTCTGCAGACCTGAACTACTACAGCTATAACTTGCTTGATTTGAATTGGGCTCCTAACTTGGTTACAGATGTCTCGGCATACCTCTGTTACCGTCCGTCCCAAAAAAGGAAAAAGACAAAGGCACATCAGTCCAAGAAAAAAGCTGACGGGAAAAATAATTAGATCTTTGACAGAAGGGAAAAAAGTTTGTCGACTGACTCAAGACTGAAGTGAATATCCCCTCCTCCTCCTCCTCTCTGTCCTTTCCTCCCTCTTTCTCTCTCTCTCTCTCTCTCTCCCTCTCTCAGGTTGTAAACCACAGTGTGTCCTTCAGAAGTTAAGCAGCTCTGTTGACAAAGAAGATTCTCTGTGTCATCTGAGACACACAAACATGGTTTTTCACATGCTGACCCTGGGCATGAAGTTCAAAAGCAGACTTGATAACGTTCTTCACCCACCAGAGTCTACTCTCCAAACCAAGTCTTCGGAGGCAGCATGAATGTTTAGTAACCCATTCACTGGGTTACGGCGTTTCGATACATAAACTCCATGAACTCTCCAACACTGATCTTGTGTAACGCTGCACCGACAATTTACAGGACGTCCAAAAAACAACAACCTCATGACGTCCTCCCGGGTTTGTCCTGCTCCTTTAAACACGTACTTACAGTAATCACAGCGTATATACCCCAAATCATGATTTATGGTGGGAACAAACAAAACCAAAATTATAGCCGGCGTTCACGTCTATTCAGCACAGTTGCACATGTGTGTGTGAATGTGTGTGTGTGTGTGTGTGTGTGTGTGTGTGTGTTAAAAAAACACCTGAATTCAGGAGAGTGTGCTCAGGACGGTTCCCTCAGATAAAGAAGTGAAAAGCTGAGGTCCCTTGAACTTTACATGCATCATCACTCTAACATGAGGGACTCTGGTGGACTTCGGGATGCTCTGGCATTTTAAAGCTGGAGCCTCCCTGAGACTGAGGCCAGGGAAGGATGTTAATGTACAACACTGTGTGTGTGTGTGTGTGTGTGTGTGTGTGTGTGTGTGTGTGTGTGTGAAAGAGAGATCCATGGCTTTAGAAGCTACAACAGGTATAAAACAGTGGGATTAAAAGAGGACAGTACCTTATTAAGTCCTGGATCTCATTAGTCCCTATAATGACTCTGTAATGTATGAATAGGGCTTGACTGTGTATGAATAGCCATTTGATTTTGAGATGCTGCAGATATTTTGATATTTTGTCTATATCTAGATTTTTTTTTTTTTTGCGTGGGCTTTCTGTGATTCAGCCCAGAAAAGGCACTCTGTTGTGCGCGTGAGTGTGTGTGTGTGTGTGTGTGTGTGTGTGTGTGTGTGTGTGTGTGTGTGCTCGCGCTGCAAACTCGCACAATCAGAAATAAAAAGCCTTAAACCTTTTTTTTTTTAAATACCAGCTACAATAATATTTTTTTTCCATTCATTAAATTCATATTTCCACGTGTTCACGCGAACCCACGCACCTCCAATATACGATTAATTTAGCTCTGGTTTAACCCGGAATTCTAGTTTGTTTATTTATTTGTTTGTTTGTTTATTTATTATTTGTTTTCTGTGGTTTTGGCTCTGAGTTTGGTCGCTTGAGAGGAATCTCTGGTGTTTTTTTTTTCTTATTCTGAACAGTTCGTTTTCGTTTCCTAACATGAGAAGCTCTGATTAATAATCATCCTTATACTAATTATAATAATAATATTAATAATAGTCGCGAGCGGAATTACAGCTCATTAATTCACCAACGCCCTTTTCTTTTATTTCCCTGTATTTTTTTCGATGCAGCATTCGATGCAGCATTTAAAGCAGATGAAGCTCTCAGACTGCGATCAGTTTAAAATAAATATAAATTAAATTAAAAATATAGATATTTCTGTGTTTTTATCTGTCCCGTTTTGGGTTGATTTTTTATTATTATTATTTTATTTTTAACGTAAATGGATGGAATTTGTTATTTTCATATATTTTGTAGCTCCAGCAGCGCTAAAGTTCGAAGCGACCGCTCGCACACACACACACACACACACACACACACGCAAGTACACACACACACACACACACACACACACACACACACGCCGTGATATCGTGTTTATTAATGAACCTGCCGAACTCCTGCCTCTACTTTTCAGCACGTGAGACTGTTGGAGGGGGGGGATTCACGAGGACAGTCGGTGTGAATATATTACAAAATTATATAAGTACTAAATTATGTTCATAATATATTAACATCATTTACTTCCTTATTTAATTTTGTAATGTATGTTATGATGTTATCCTAACGTACACAAAGGCGCATATTTATTATATTTGTGTGTAAATACGTCACATACACACACATGTATCATTATACGCACACAAATAAAAATCTAATAAATATAACTGGTTTTTTTTTAATTATAACTTCATGTTAACTTAAAGGTAAGTTGGCTACAATCGAGCACGCGCACTAACCTGCTCGCGTGCTCTTTTCTCTATTATTTTCGTTGTATTCTGCTCGTAAAGTGTAGCCGCGCGCCCTGCGTCACCTGTCCGTCACGTGACAGCCACACTTCAGCACCTGAGCATCAGTGAGGCGCCAAAAGCTGATCAGAGCTCAGAGCTCAGATCAGACCAGCATGAAAACACTCAGAACCAAACACCCCCCCCCCCAACTCACCCACCCACCATAACCTCTCTACAGAACACTATGAGACACTGAGAGAGAGAAAGAGAAAGAAAGAGACGAAAAGAGAGAAAGAAAGAGAGAGACATAGCGAGAAACGGAGCGTGAGAGAGACACAGAGACACATAGAGAAACGCACTGACGCTGAGACCCCGAGAGACACACTTGAGACCCCGAGAGACACACTGAAACTCGGAGAGCGACGCTGGGGTCCCGAAGCCCCTCCTGCGGGGCTGATGCTGAGCCGTGTCTGAACACACCTGTACACTGTTTCTAGAACCTGCTCACACTCCTGACCCCCCTGGAGCGCGTGCTGTGTGAGCTCTACAGGTGCTGCTGAAGTTCCCCCGCGCGAGCCTTCATTAGGGCCGCCTGTTGATTCAGCTCAACAGGGCTGAACAATGGACACATACACACACACACACACACACACACACACACACGCATCTCCAACATCCACAGCCCCTTAACCTACACCGTTCTACCTAAGAACACCCCAACACTCACACACACACCCCCCCACACACACACACGCCCCTCGCGCGCTCACCTGTGTTCATGTGTGTGTAGTGCGCCGCGGGCTCCGGGCTGGTGAAGACGTTCATAGAGGTGGGGATGGAGTCTTCCTCGGGATACAGGCTTTCAGGGATGGAGTTCATTAGACTGCTCATGGTAAGAGGGAGCTTCTCGGCCAGTTTGCCGGTCATATCATCACACGGCGGGCTTCACTTCGCAACGGCATCAAAAGCCCCCCAGCCCCGCGCGCGCAGGCTCGCGGCACGCCGCTCCGCCACCCTGCAGCCCCGGGGGTCTCGCAGGAGGAGAAGAAAAAAACAAACAACAACTACAAAAAAAAAAAAAGAAAAAAGACCCGAAACAAATAATAATAATAATAATAATAATAAAAAGATCCCCCTCGGTATCCAAGTGGAGCTGGAGACGAAGTTGCGGCTCCTCCGCGCGCTCCTGAGGATCAAGGTGATGAAGAAGAAGATGATGGTGAAGATGATGATGATGGTTATGATGGTGGTGTTGATTGCACAAGTGCTGCTGCCTCTCTGGCTCTGTGTCTCAGAGTGAGTGAGAGTGAGTGTGTGTGTGTGTGTGTGTGTGTGCGCGCGCGTATGGGAGCGTGTGTGTTAAGCGCGCGCGAGAGAGAGTGTATGTGACTCTGTGTGTGTGTGTGTGTGTGTGTGTGTGTGTGTGTGCGTGTCGACCGGGAACTCCAACGCGCTCTTGGCCTCGTTAAATACGGGGGCCGGAGCAGCGCCGTGACGCACATGCCCATTTATGGAGAGGCCGCGCGAGAGACTCGGAAAGCTCCTCAAACACACACACACACACACACACACACACACTCACAGAGAGAGAGAG
>JBBJLS010000016.1:1595417-1609334 GCA_037577275.1 Bryconaethiops microstoma
ACACACACACACACACACACACACACACACACACACACACACACACACACACACACACACACACACACACAGGTTATAGCCCCTGAAAAATAGTGCAAAAAACAATGTTCAATGTACTGCAGGTGTCAATCAGTTAAATATGTCTTCTGTAGTCTAGAACTGGAAAGCTAATATTTCTACAAAGCACTAGAAAGAAATAGTGACCTACAGAGTCAAACTGCAAGCAGATCTTTATTTAAGTCATACAGACGTGTTTGTGTGATTTAGGCCACAGCGTGACTGACTGTTAAGTAAATAAAAATGAAGAAAACTTCAATTTTACAGAACACCTGGGCTGGTCTTCACAAAGCAGTCTTAGAAGATGGAGTGCTAAGAAGTCTGTATGACCTTTAAAAAGATGTGGCTGTGGTTTAAGCGAGTTGATAAAAGTTTTGGTGTTTTTTTGGCCTATTGGTAAACTACCATATTTGGGTGAGTACAGAGTTCCAGTGTTTGCTGGTAATGTTAGCCTTGCAGCTGCACTTCTGAACTAAAGAGCAAAAGTTGAACTCCAAACACGTGGTGGCTGATCAGCTACTTCAGCTGTACGGAAACATTCAGATTTTTCACACGACCGTTCCTTTAATGTCCACTAATACTTACAGTGGTGTAACGAGTTAAATCACGCTAGTTTATAAAATCAACAGTTTCAATGATTCTCTTCTCTATAGTTATATCTCTAACCTCTGAATAGCTCGGTGACCCGGAGATGACTCGGGAGCGAGCCAATAGGTCTGATCATAGGATCATTGAGGAGCCTGAGAACAAAGATGGAAAAAGGCGAGTTTGTTTTTGTTGTGTAGCGTTGCTGTTATGTGCGAGGGAGACGGTTTGAGTCTGAGAACCAAACAAAATGTGAGCCCGGGACAAACTGATCAATGCTCCGAGTTCACACAGGGGCCACGGCGAGGCTCACCAAAGACTGGCTTAACCAGCAGAGGAACAAAGACCTACCATACCTTTTCTACTCTGCTGTGTGTGTGTGAGGGATTGGAAGATGCATGTGATGTATTCACTTGTGAAAATATAGAGATCTGACTTTATACGTCAGCATAAAGACGTGTATGCAGGCTTCGCAGCTGAGAAAGACATTGTGTGTGTGTGTGTGTGTCTATGAGACGCCATTTCCAAGTCAATCAAACTACTAACCTACATTGATCATTGGAACATCAAAGTTGCTTTTCTAAATCCAGCCCTTTTTTCAAACATAGCGAGTATTGATACTGAATGCTCCTCCGAGACTGAACTGCAGAATGGAAACCAATACTGGGGTTTCCAGTGAAGAGCTGGCACGACCCATCCTCACATATGGAGAAAGCGAGGAGTTGCTGCAGAGTTCACGCTATGGAAAAGACAGTTACAATACAGTTACAATACAGTTAGGATTTTTTAAATGTATGTTTACTGTGCAGCGAAAATATTCACCCTATTCCCGACTTTCTCTATTACTGCGTATTTGTCACCATCAGTACCTCTGAGTCTTTGAAATTAATAACCTATTTCATGACCTTTAGCAGCAATACCTGAAACCCAACATTTCCCATTATCAGCCTTTACATCTTCTTCACAACTGCTAGTTTGATGCCAAACCACATCATCGTTATTTAGGGGAGGACTTTGACCAAGCCACCTCAGATTCCATGATACAGGATTGAATTCACGGTTTCTTCTAAAACAGCATGTTGTTCAGGTCCAAAAACAACCCACTACCACCACCGATGTCAACAGCAGAAGTTGCTTATATAATATAAAAGTGGACTGTGTCGTCCAAAAGGTCACAGAACGTTCCAAAAGGAATTTTTTTTTCAGATGTTTTTTTTTTTGCAGGAATTTGATTTTTCTTTTTGCACACCAATGTTTTCTGTTTGGCTGCACTTCCACAAATGACAGTTTTGCCAAGTCCCTTCTCATAAACACTGATCGTAGCTCAGGATAGAGAGACCTCGAGATGTTTTCCTGGAACACCTGGAATTATAAACCAACATAGAATACAGTACTTTAATGGGGGGGGGGGGAGATATTCAGTATTAACACTATTTCCAAAATTGTCCTTCAGTGTTTTGATGTGAAATGGCACATCACAGTGAAATACCAGTATCAGTAGATTTCTTTACAGTGGTGGTGACAGTAATCAGGGTATGCAAAACAAAGATATTTTATTTACTATCCAAATTCACTAGTGTGTCTTACAGGTAATGCTGGTAATGAGAAATAGTGATAAATCTGAAAAGTAAGTTTCCCATTTTTCCTTACAATGCCCTGAATGTACTTCTCTGTCAATAACAGTTTTCAAAAATACATATTTTTGGCCAAAATCTTCTCAAAACTATTGTAAAACAAAATCTCAGGCATCAGGCAGTGGTATTTGTTTAATTTCATACACAAACTTTGTTTATTTTTTTTTTAAAGCATTAAACTCAACATCTGGTTTCACTCACCAGCATTATTGGCTCTGGTATTTTTCTCTAGAATGGAACATTTCACATCAAAACACTGAATGACATTCTTTACATTTACATCTAATTGATTATGCAGGAATAATAATAATAATAATAAAAAAAAACAACTCAGTGGAAATCCCCTTTGTGGACATGAAATAAGTTAATGAGCAACATTCCGTTTTTGATGTCTTTATCACTTAAGCTGTGAGATCATACTTCTATTTTGAAACTCTTTTTGTAACTTTAAACCCAAACAACCTTAACCAGTTTTATGTGCAGTCGGTGCTTCAGTGAATGGCTTTTGCTTGAAGACCCTCCCCGTCCAGTGATGTTATTCAATAGGACACGTTTGATACTGTAAAATTTGCAAGAAAACTTACATGTATCAACATAAATATAAATGAGTTATGTGCAGTGACACGGACGCATTATACGCTTAATTTCGGTTTTAAAAACAGCCAGCTGAGACCCGTTTGAAACTGTAAACAACACCTTCCGATATGAGGTAACAACATATTATTAGCTAAGGTCTGCCTGAAATAGTGCTTCATACAAATCTGCAGCCAAATATAAACAGAAAAATTACTCGGGCATGCGAAGACCAAAACTGCAGTGGAAACATGGCCGGCACATTCACAAACACCATGGTCCTCTCACCCATGAAAATTTAACCGAAAAAAAAAAAGGCCACGAACTCAGGCGCCCCTCTGTCACTTGCTCCAGGAGCGTCTGGCCGAAAGTAGCTGCGAGAGTATTTTAGTCGTAGTTCCACTGCGGCTTCCGGCTGCGTTTGTGGTGTTGGTTTCACCCCCTGCTTCCTCTATTGGCCCTGACGTACTTCCTCTCCTGTTTGACTCTTTCCACACACACTCTCTCCAGAAGTGTGATAACACACCAGCCACTCTTCATCGTTCTCACCCTCCTTTTTTCCTCTCTCTGTCTCTCCATCCCGCTCTCTACAAGCCGGCCTGAAATCCCCTGCGCCGGCCAAAACCAAACCCTTCTCCAGCAGCGCTGACCTCAGGACAGCCTTTTCTGTTGCTTTCTCAGGAGTCTGGGCTGCCAAAGAAGCAGGAATGCAGGGCTGCAGTGGTTTGTAAGTGAGGGGTGGATTATGTAAGAGTGGCAGAGTAGTTTTTAAAAACAGTAGTGGCCACGGCGTGCATGGATGTAGTCATTCGCTGAGTGTATGTCTCAGAGTCTACACGCATGTGGGACCAGTTTGTATGCAGGCCAGCTTACATCACTAATCCATGCAAAGACGTGTTAAATATATCGCCTCAGACTTCATTATAAATGCATTCTGTGGTTTGGAAGTTTTCTTGCTTTTTTATTATTTTCCCCAACAAGGCTAATAACATTTTAGAGCCCTATTACTCATTCTCGAAGGAAGTGATGAAACCGAAGGCTAAGTTTTGCCCGTGTGCTTTAGAGGGCAGGGTATCTTTTTTTAAGCATTTAAATATACAAATATGTAGTCATCGCCTGAAGCCTGTATTGGTGGACACGATGAATGAGCACATTAACAGCCCAGTTTAAACTTACCAAAAGAGTTAATGTTGAATATACACCCAACATAGAATTGATTTCTTACATTAAATATACTATTATGGTTACCATTAATATCATTATAGGTCTACCAGTATGTAGTATCATTTCAAAGCAAGCTACTGCTACAATATTGGATCAGAAACAAAGGTGGTCAGAGGTGAAAGCCAGATCTGAGAGGTCATCTAATCCCTATGGTTTTGTGTAAGGAACTGGAGTGAAGCCACTGGGCCCTCAAGTCCAAACTTCTGCACAAATGCGTGCGGATCCCAGTTCCCTAAAAAGAGAGAGAGAGAGAGAGAAAAAACTTAAATAACAACTGAAAATAACTTTACACATCATCACTGTCAAAAAAGGCATTTTCTTTGAACAGCGAAGCTGTCCTTTACATTGTGAAAACATTTCAGCACTTCAGACCAACAGACATGATCTACAGTTACCAGGAAGAAAATTTTGTACATTAATACACATTGAAAGTTATTAACATTTTCGCCAGCAAAGTTTCTACTTTTAATGTACATTAATATACATTAAAAGTTAATAAAAACTTTGCCAGCAAAGTTTCAATTTTGGGGATACGTGTTTTTTTGGACAGTGACACGTAAAAACAGTTTAATAGACCCATTTAATACCACAATCCACACAAATATTGATAAATATTTATAGATATTTGCAGGTTGGGTGACAGGGATTGGATGCAAGTGCAATGTCCACTTTTATTAATCAAACATACAAAAACTCACAGAGGGTCAGAAGGTAAATAGAAGCAAGGGGATGGTCTGAGGGTTTGAACAAAAAACAACAACGACTGGAGATCAACACAACACCAGCTGAGGGTCAGGCAACACAAGAGAAGACATGAACAGAACTCTTCTTTCTGTCAGTGGAATCTAACAATGGTAACAAATATTGGGACAAGTGAATATTCAATAGACACTGATCAACGGTGCCAAATCTTTTCCATAGATACATCCCTAAAACTTCTATTGTCCAGCTCAAACTGCATCCAAGTCTCACAATGGATCTGACAGGACTGGGAGATGACAACAACAGACAATCCACAAAGACGTACTGAGATGTAGAAATATATACTGACTACAACATTAGTAACACCTGGGCAGGGACAGGACACAGGTGGAAACACTAACGAGGAGGCGTGACTAGGGCGGAGTTACAGACAAAACAAAGGCACATGGAACGGGGAGCATGTAAACAATGACTGCCATGAAAACCGGGAAAAGACATGAGAACATTATAAAAAGCCAAGAAACGGGAATGCAAAAGGGCGTAGCAGAGACAAGAACTCCACTCTCCACAGCTATAGGCGTCACATTCAGTATTTATAATTTACTTGATTACAGTTTCCGAGATCTTCATTAGAGTAAAAGATGTAACATTTGACCCCATTATAGTTAAAGTAAATGGAGAGATTTTTGATTTCAGTTAGTATTTTCAAACCTAACTGACAAGAAATATTCAATCTGTGACACGTAAATACTGCATCAGGTTATTTCGACTTCTGCTCAAGTGAAGGATTTGAGTATTTGCTCCAGCATTACATATTCATGTATGAATTCAAAAAAGTACCATATGTGCTCTCGAAACCACTGTGGCATCCGTCAGATCGTGAAGATTCCTCAAGGGAGCAGGAATCGATAGTTTCTGGTACATCAATGACCAGGCATTTGACACACTTACTATAAAGGATTCCTGAAAATCTTGCCCTAACTTGAGTTGTCACAATGCAGAATTCGATCTTGATACCGATATCATGGTAATATAAAACTATTAAAATGATACCATTGCAATAAAATGCAGGTACTTTAAGCTAGGTACTTAGTCAGATTGGTGGTATTGTATTGCTTTGCAGCAGAGAGACTTTTAACACCTTTTGCATACTATTTTTTTCGTATGCAAAATATGCTTAACCTCACTCCACGACTCCGTCCTCCAAGTGAGAGGGTGAATTAAATATTAAATATTTTAAATATTTTAACTGCTGTAGCTATGCTAGCCAAGGGTTGGCTTTTGGATTTCACAAGTGGAAAGAGTTCTTTGTGTGCTTCTAACTATGGTGGACAAATGACCATGTCAGTGCAGTGGTAGCCTGTTTAAAGGTACTTCAGGTTTGAAAGTTAGAGAATTGTTAGCCATGTCGTATTAAAAAGCACTTTGCCGACCCAACCCTGATGTAGTGAACCACTCTGAGCCAGTCTATGCCTAGAACCCTACCTTCGTACTTTGAAAGTTGCAGGTAGATGAAACTAGGCCAACTACAACTGACTTTTAATACAACTGTTCATTAAATGCTGAATTTTGATTGTGGAACTGAACACAGTGTTTCTGAAACGACGACAGAGAGGCTCTCTATTGATTTGGGGTGCATCGCTAGGCCTTTCTGGGCCGCAAAACATTGCGATCACATCGTGTCTAAATAAAACACACAGGCTGTTGCAGTGCTGGAGGTGGCAACAGGAGAACGAGGGCTTTTTTGGCAAGACAAGCGGGTAAATACCAGTCACAGCTCTGGCTGCTATGACAATATCTGATTCCCATCGTCCATTCTACTGTGCCTCCCCGCATTAACACAGAGGTACATTTGGAAACAAAGGTTCTGTCACTATTCTGTCACTTCACTTGTGGATACTGGGTCAATTAATTATGACCATATGTATTTAAAGGCAAACAGGAGGCGTAATATCTTGAGATGAAAGATTTACATGGGCTAAAAGATTACTTAAAAGAAATCAAACAATTTCAAACAATTTTCCACTTCCAGCCCAGATGTATTCCATCAACCTGTTCCATCAAACATGTTTGACAGCTAAAATGTGTCATCTTTTGCTGGAGCTTATGACACTTTCTGAGTACAAATGCTGTCACTGGGGCGGTACCCTCCGGAGTACGACTTCAGTACTTGTAGTTAGGTAGCAGAATTAATAAATAAGGTGCACTGTCTGTCTAGGCTACTTTATTTTTTAAAAAGTAAACAAAAAGTTAAGAATAAAAAAATACAAATATGCTGTTTTCACCTGGAAAAGTGTCACTTTAACCCATTTAAGGTACACTATTAAAGACACTTTTAAATGCATATTTACATTGTTTGTACCTCGGGGGACTGAAATTTCCTGGATAGTCTTTAGCTAAAACTGCTAGTAAACACTGCGACAAGTGAATAGTCAGTAGACACTAATCCATGGTCCCAAATATTCTTCTGCTTTTCTGCCCAAACTGCAACCAGGTCTCCCTTATAGTAGCGCACTGCAGGACAAAGGCTCAGCAATTTAACGCAGTTTATGGTTGTTGTTGGGAAATTACATCACAATATAATTTTCTGATCATATCATAGATATTGTCAGTAGTTTTAAAACACTAAATATTGTGTATAATGAAAATGTCTGAATGTATTGTGAAATTATAATTTTGCCATATCCCTCCATCTCTATTAGGACACAGTATCACTTGCTGTGAGTCGGAGTGTAAATTAACTACAATGTAACTGAACGCTGTGGGTACTTCTTTCAGATTACGAGTGCTTTGCTGAATTCCGACTGCCCATCATTTACACGTGCATCACATTCACAGTTTCTGTGGTTTTATTTGTAAGTAACTGTTAGATTTATATTTTCAAATTGAAGATGCTACCTACATTAGGCTTATAGCTCCAGCACTCTATAGATGTAAACTTTCAAGACCAAACATGTCACAAATGATCAACTACACATAGGGTAAGTAGAACACTGGGATTTTTAATTTTTTTTTCTTCACCATATTATATGAATGTCAATCTATTATAAAGCACAAAAGAAAAATTAGTATCAGATATTTCCATCTACTGTAAGTGAAACCTAGTTATCTGAAGTATCACCGGTCTGTAACTTCAATAATTGCACGCAATGCCAAGAAATCTGAATTTTTTCTTACAGAGAGCGAATGATAAGACACTGCTAGTGAGAAGAGTGGACTAAACATGAAATCTGTACAGCTAGTTAACTCACTGTGTTTCAAATAAAAACACACGCACGCGCATTTCTGAAAACACACATTAGAGACGGAAATGCAAGAGCGGTGAAAAGGGAAACCCCGTCAGCTCACACACAGCACAACACACCACATCCTGGAACGAACAAAGATGTCTGTGTACGTGTGGTCGTCTGTGTATGTTTGCATGCAAATAGGTGTGGGAGAGTGTACAAGCGTGCAGCTAAAAGAAGAAAGGTCATAGAAACCCTTCGTGGTGGGCCTGCATTAATAGTTCAAATATCACTGTCAGTGTCACTCTGGCCAGCACAGCTGGACGTCTAAAGGAGAAAAAAAGAGCAGCTGGGTAAAAAGTGCCTAGCTCTCAGTGAGAAAATGCACTGAAGTACAAACTAGAGATTACAAGAAATATTTAGACCATTTAGAGGAACCATGTAAACAACAATAACAACAGTCTGACAATAAATCGCTGACCAGATGTCAATGTTATTAAATTTTTTTTTACAAAGTATTAGATTTTTCCTCCTGTTTCATCTTAAATGGCTTATTTCTTCAAATGCTGAATCAAAAGCTGTTACCCGTGGTTTTCCATGCTTTAAATGTGGCACTACTCATAATGTGATACTTATAATGAAATATCACGTTATCATTTTCCTCAACCTTCTTTCTGCACCGTTCTCCAGGCTGAAGACTTCCCACCGGCACTGAGACTGGTGCAATCGGCCGGACAGTTTAATGGCCAGCTTAATATTAACTTTTTAGACAAGCCTTGGCGTAGCTTTTATTATGGTAGCCTTTAATAAATTCGTTTATTATCTTTACGTTTCATTTTATTTTATGCATTCCAACTTTTGTGGAATTTTACTGTTTGGCGCTTTGTGACATCTGTCTGCAAAAAAGCACTTTATAAATAAACTTTACTTGCTTACTTACTTACTTACTCACTCACTCACCACCCTTAGTTGAGTGTATGCGAGAGTGTGAAGTTCTCCTGTGATTAGGTGTGTGAGATGGAGTTAAGTGACCTGGCGTTATGAGGTCATGTGACCCTTAGACCTTCAGGTCAGAGAGAACAGAAGGAGATAATGTCCCGCCTCTGCACATCCTGAATCGCACCTGACCCTACTATAGCCAGGACTCTACACAGAAACACACACACACACACACACACACACACACACACACACACACAATAGTACCTTCTCTCACCTGGCAAATACCAGATGTTCACGATGGCTTTCAGATGTAAAACTGGAGCGTTGGCCCACCAGTGGTTGTTTTTCTCTCTGTTAGTAAAACTTTAAACACAGGATTCATTAACCAGCTACCAGAAGAGCAACTGTCTCCCTAAGCTTTGAGCCACACTGTTGAATTACAATCGATGTGTCAGGGCTAAGCTATGCCTGAGTTTAGACTCCAACGTCAGCTGAATACACAGCGAACACTGAGGGGGTGAGAGGGTGGGGAGGCCTGAAAAGGATTTCATGCTCTTCACTCGAACGATGTGAACCTATTCTCTAAACCCTTTCCCTGGTATAAGACCTCTCCAGACTTAAACTGAGCAGCTTAAAGTGATAGTTAAACAAATTTATTTGAGATTATTTAATATTTCAGTACAGTTTGACGTGAGAATGCGTCGATTTAAGCTTCCATTACATGTTGGCGACATCAGCCTCGAAACTCCAGTTCAAAAAGGGGTGAGGGTGAGACAATTTGCAAAACAGATTCGTTGCCAAACTATTACTTTAAAGGGGAATTCTACTGATTTTTCTAATTTTTGTGCTTTGCGGAAAAACTTACAGGAGCCACAGGCCACAATTAACACAAATATGTCAGATACTACACAAAACGACCAATGTCTTAATATGTTGTTTTATAATGTAATCAGACTATTTATATGTAATACTGATGATGGTAAAACAGTGGAAATGAAACATTTTAGTGGAAATTTTAGGCCAAAACAGGATATCAAAACCCGTACAATATCTTCATAGACATTTAATGTAATCCCTTTTGAGATTTAGCTTTTAAGGCATTAAATTCTTCAGCTACACCATCATCTCAGTGAACTATTCTTTCACGTTAAGTTCCTCTAGGACAGCAAATTTCGCATCATGGCACTCCGAATGGCTTTGTTTACATCTTTTAATTGTCTGAAATGTTGAAAAACGGGTGGTATTGATGGTACTGAAGTCTTGTTAATCGTTAAATGCACCCTTCAGACTTTTAAATAATGCTGAAACGAACTTACTAATTCAACTAAAATATACATTTGATGTGATTTTAAAATGGTTTCAGGTCATGCGATTTTTCCAAACCCCCCCCCAGGGCCAAACTGAGCTGCTCTTTCTTACAAAGGTAAGCACCACCACTTTAACAATTTAGCAATCAACCTTTATTGTAGAAGCATGTGTATGCTTATATGACAATAAGGCTCAGGTCCAGTGTTTAGGGCCAATAGTTCAGCATTCGAAACGACTTTGAGGGAAAACCCCAGTGGTTTGATAGGGAAATCATTCACCGGTTTTAACCTTCGCCCTCATGTCTGATTCGTAGCAAGCTGGTGACACTCACTTGTCACTGACCACAATAACGATGTCATCATGGAGTCCGAGGGGAGGAGTGGCGGCTAACACCCAGATTTACACACGACTCTAAAAATAGTGTTGGTAGTTTGTGTTTGGCTAATTTCAGCACAGAGAGACACACACTTTCCACTTCCCTGATCTGTCGAGTCATGGAACACAGAGATAGGAAGTGGCCAGTGATGTAGCGCTTTCTTCCTCTCCCCTCCACCACTCCACCCCTCCACCCTCTCTCTCTCTTCATGTTAGAGCAATGCAGGAAGTGACATGCTTGCCTAGATGACACTATTACTTTCATAGTACAACAGGGTGGAATGAGGTCACGAAACCCTCGATACCTGTATACACACGCATGGAAAGTCCTTCTACAAAACCCCAACGTTTGGAATCACATCAACGATTTAAAACCTGCTGCTATAAAATGATTCTCATAGGAAGGTATTACTCAAGAAAGGTTTCAAATCAAAACTTAAGTGAGCCAGAATAGTGAATGGATTGATGTACTAAAGCCAAAGACAGAGGTTGAAAAATAGTATCTGTACACTGACCAGCAATAGCATTAAAACCACTGACAGACAAAGTGGATATTGATCATCTCATTACAGTAGCACCTGTCAATGGTTGGGATGTATTAGAAAGCTGATTAATTGGAAAAGGGAAAAATGAGTGAAAGGATCTGAGCGACTTTGACAAGGGACAAATTGTGACGGTTAAACAACTGGATCAGAGCATCTTCAAAATGTCAGGTTTTGTGGTGTGTTCACAATACACAGTAGTCAGTACCTGAAAAAAGTAATGAATCGGATGAATGCGACGGCTCTACTTAAAGAAATCATCTGGCTTTAAACCAGCAAAACAGACTGTTGCCACTTGAAGCACCTTTGTGGGTTTCACAATTAATTACACAGCGAATGAATGCTGTATAACATCAAGAATAAAGTTAATAAACACATGTCTAAGAAATGGCTCCATATTCCGCCGATGGCAAGCTGGCATCTCCTGGCGAGGACACAGCGGCGTGACCTGCAATGACTGTTAAAATAGCATTAAAATCTAGAATGCTTTGTAGTGATCAGCTCTTGACATTTAAAATGACCTTTTGCTTAAAACCTTTGGTTTCTACTAATTTAACTGCTACAAAATGACTTGTACTGAATAAAATAGCAATTTTTAATGTGACAAGTGATTCCAAACTTCTAACTGATAACCTACATGAGGCTGGACATGAGTGACTGGTATACTGGCCATTGCTGTGTGGATCGGTCCACTGTAAATGTGTACATATGCTGTGTAAGTGGGTGTGGGAGGATGTGCCAGATCACCTGTTGAAATCCTGAAGCAGTGCTCTCTCATCCATCTTGTGTGAAAATGACCTAGTTTGCACTCGCTATGGTAAAGTAACCTTTGTAGGAGGTGCGTGTGTGCGTGTGCGTGTGTGTTTGTGTGTGTGTGTTTGTGGGAGAGAAAGCATTCAGGGGGTTTTCAGATGCTAATATAGACCCAGTATGACTCATCAAAACATGGCGGACCACTGTGGCATGCTGCTCTTGCTGCCTACACTCGGTTCCCATTCACTTCAGTGAACTGCTTCAGTGCAAGAGGGAAGCGGCTCTTTCAACAATACTATTAAGACTAAGAAGTAGCTTGCATATGTATCATATGGACTCATTTCCACGCATCAGGCCTGATTCCACGCATCAGAGCACACGGATTCAGGCATCACAAACAGCTTAAAGGAAAATCAAAAGTTATTGCTTTTTTAAAACAAGTGTTTGATCTGCTAGTCTTAAAACTCATCAGTTTTTACAGTCCACACACAGAAACTAAGACATAAAACCTGCCTATATTAAATTCATCAGGCTTGTCGTAACAAACTGACCCAGCCCGCAGACATTTAGGCCGCCTGTTCACTTTAAAGATATAAGGAGTGTTGTTCCTGATTACAGTATGTAGAGTAATCGGAGTGGCAAACGTGTGGAGAACGATTAAACAGTGTTCCCGGCTTTTGGGAAACAAATGTATTGTTGCTGCTGAAGAATCAGAGAAGAGGAGCTGAGGTGTATTTCTTCTGACCACCCTGAGGATTTTGGTACAACCTTAACTGTACGTCCCACATTATAGTCCATACCGTTTTTTGAATGAAGCCCAAACAGATCAGCCAATCAGAACAGAGGTAATGTACAAACGTCTCTTAAAGACACGGTTATAAAAATGGGCTGTTTAATTCTACTGGATAAAGAGAGGCAGCTAAGTCACTTTCAAGTATTATAAGTAGATACGAGAACATTTTAGAAGTAAATTTTAATTAAAAAACTGAGTTAAAAACACGTGTTTGTTCCAAGACTAAAAACGTATTGCTTCGGCCAGACTAAAATGAAACCTCTACTTCTAGTCTAACTTAGAACTTTAAACCAGACAGGATTCTCCAGGACCCGGCCTTACCTCAAAAAAGACAATTAGTCAACAGCAACACAGAAGCAGCAAAGGCACAGAGTCCATGAGCTCCTGGTGGAATATTGGGCCGCTGGGCTGCGCGTTTGAGCCGGCTTTGGCCCCGGCCATAGTCCTTTTGATTAATGGCTAAGTCAGTGGGTGGGAGGGAGGCTCCGATCTTCCCATTACCACACAGCACTGCTGGTAATGGCTTCAATTACAGCCCAGTCCCCGCTGCTGAGGCTGCTGTAGAGCAGTGCAGTTGTACAACTGTCAGAGTGAAACTACTGGAACTCAAATGATGCAGATAAATTACCTACTAGCAGGAATTTTGGGGCAACTAAGTAAAGGATGTCATACTTCTGTAATAACAGGAATGTGTAATTTGAATTAGCGATTTGTGTTGGTAAAAAAAAACAAACAAACAAAAAACAACAACAACAACAACAACAACAAAAAAAACGATTAAACATTCATGGCATAAAAACAGTCCCACCAGGAATCACAAGCAGCGGTGACACACAGTTCAGTCAGCTCTAATTGAAGTATTTATAGGGGTTTCCTATTTTTGCAGCTGAAATATCTCACTCTGCAAATCACCCTCACTAAGAAATGAGTCATGCTGAACTGACAATAGCTCCCGAACTAATGACGTCACAGGGTTTCTGTGCTCCTACAGAAAAGTGCTGACTTTAAGATGTGCATGCCTGATTATGGGCTAAACACATTCTTTTGAAGTGTTTACACTTCAAAGACCCGCATCATTCCAACACTTGACTCTTGACAGCGTGGAACGGCAGCTTAGCTGTGAGCTCAGAGATGCAGAGCAAATGCTGCGAGTTCATAAAGTCAATGTACAGGCTGTGCTACCACTGCACCCACGGACCAGT
>JBBJLS010000016.1:1611962-1623533 GCA_037577275.1 Bryconaethiops microstoma
GATGCTGAGGAGAGACTGAGTGTGTTGGGAGGAGGATGCTGAGGAGAGACTGAGTGTGTTGGGAGGAGGATGTTGAGAGACTCTGAGTGTGTTGGGAGGAGGATACTGAGGAGAGACTCTGAGTGTGTTGGGAGGTGAATGCTGAGGATGGAGTTGCAGGTAAGAGGAGCAGAGGGAGGCCTAGTAGGAGGTTTATGGATGTTTTGAGGGAGGACATGAAGGCAATTCGTGTGAGAGAGGAAGATGCAGCCCTAGAGAAATGTCATTGCTACCGGAAGCCATCATCACAAAACACCTGATTATCACAGTATCCTGTGATTAAGCCTCAGGTCAGCAGCTGGTTGGTCAGTAGGCCATTTCCTCATTCTGTATATCTATGAGTTTAAGTAAATTTGGGGTTTCACATCCTGTGTTTGTTTCTGTTTGAGCCACTAACTGGGCATGGGTGTGTGTGGGAGAGAGATACAAAGTGTGTGAGAAAGAGAGAGGGAGAGAGAGGCTTTAAAACATGGTTCCAGTTGGCTTTGAGGGGGACGTGAGGCTGTCGTGTTCATTTTGCCACCTCCGCCTGCCCATGCCCACGGCCCGTGGAACCCCTGGCACTGGGACAGACACTAACACACTCACTATAGAGGCAGTGTGGAGGAGTGGGGATTCCCCACCAACACGTTTTCTCATGCCTACTGCATACGGCCCTCCTCCGTGCCCCCCACTGCCGCTTACGTAACCACCAGCTGTCACTGTCCATCCACTGACCGACATTTCACTTCCCACACACACACACACACTCACACACACACACACACATACAGAGACACGTGCGGCCCTGCAGTCTGGGCGCCAGGCCTGTACTTCACCTCTCGGCGTCTGTGTGTACGGCAGAAGATCAAAGCTAGGAGAGCGTTAGTGCTGGAGATGAAATTGAGTTGGGGGGAAATGAAAATTGACCATTAGGTCTGAACAGACATTACGTACGCACGCGCACACACACACACACACACACACACACACACTGAATGGGACAGAGTGTGTGTTGAAGTCAGCGTCGGGGAAGTGGAACATGATCATTAGATGACTCCACACCCACAACTGAAGGTTCCAAATGCTCCAATCAGATCAATTAAACAATTAATGTCAGAGGATCATAAAAGATGTGTGGTCAGTGGCCACACACAGATGACAAACACTAATCTCCATATATACTCATTATACAGTGACAGGACTTCCACAACTGCATATGCCTTAGTAAAGGCCTGGAAACGCTAAACAAATTTTGTCTGAGTCATTAATCGGAAGCTCAGTGACGACCCTCACCTGACAAGAAACAAACACAAGGCTGTCTACGGTACAAAGTTTAGATTCCAATGACTAGGGGTGCAAATCTCTGACCTCATCACAACTTTTAGGAAACTATTCAATGCTATCTCAGATTTCAACATGATTCGATTCTATTAGTTTTGGCATCATAATTACTGTATGTTTAAAACACACTGCATACACAAATGTGATTGGACGAACAATCTCCACCATAGGTGTCAATACAAACAATAAAAACAATTCACCAAGCTTGTATTGTGCTTTCAAGTTTGAAAATAACCAGAAAATATTATTGGGTTTAATAAAATTCAACATACATTTTGTTGAATGTTATTAAACTCAATAATAATTGATTTTAACATTTTCCACCATCACCTTCTGTGCACTGCACTCCTAGTAATAACACAAAAGATTATTTCTGCTACCTTTGTCTGATGAATGTACGAATGTAGCATGTATAATGAATATAAGAATCAGAATCATGCAAATAACATTACAAATGTTCTTTTGGCACTGATCTGAGTAATCTGAGCCTTTTCAGCTAAGTGGAAGAGGACTATTTACTGAACTAGTTAACGTCCTGTCAGATATAGTATATCACACGTTGGAAACGGTCTGAAATTCCAAGCGTGTACACCATATTTATAATACGGCGGCAGCAGGGATGAACCTACATGTGTCTTGGGAATGTCCAGCTACAAACAGCTTGTGGTTAAATGTGGCAACTGGAATTTCTGATGCCATGGACGTTTGTCTCAATGCTTCCTCCACCATTTTCCCTTGAAATGATGACCCAGAGGGCACCACAATATCTCTACAACAGCACTGTTCACAGATCACACTGTTTTACTCATCTGACTTTATTTCCTAATAGAAATGGTTTTATTTTAATTTCAGTAAATATAATTTAGAAGGTATCAAGTTGGGAATGGTGCTACAATCACTAAACGAGGAATTATAAATTCGTAAAACTGTGTTTTAAAACCACTTAATATTGTGAGGAGATGACTGCTACTGTTGTAGCACTGAATCTTGCTTGTCGCTTTGAGGTGGCAGTTGTCGTTTTTTGCCTTTAAACTCATTTTACAGTATATAAGCAATGGGCTTACTTGCCATATCTGTTAAGTATAACCGGGCCTTTAAATTCATTTCTATTTTATAGCGGATTTTTAATATACGCACTTTCCCTTTTAGGGATGTCCAGTAGGCTATCAGGATGTCAAATCATTTCCGTCATTTCAACAATTGAAAAAAATGATTCAATTAACAAGGATTATCTCAGTGGATAAAAAAATAATTTAATTTCCTGCCAAGTTAGAGAGAGGAAGAGGAAGACTGTGGCATGGGTGTTCACCATGAAGTCCTAGGTCATTGAGGGGTGGGGTATTATGAGCGCCATTCAAACTTTTTGGATAGATATAAAACGATCCACAGGATTAATTTAGAAGGAATTCATGTGGAGCATGAGTAATGTCACAAACTTGAGACGAAAAATCTTTTTTCAGGAGTTTTTTCATGTGTATTACAGAAGTACATAAAGTCCTCATGTTGTGATAAAGATCTCAACAATTGCATGCTTTGAAAAGTGTAGGGTTCATATACAAATATATGATATATGTATATTATTTCTAATAAATTAGAAAACTAAATGATTGTTATTATCATTAGTTTTTATTACTGTCCAGTATTTTAATGACGCTGATATTAAACTTCTATTTTTTTTTTTTTTTTTAATGGCAGGACACTATGGTAATAAGACAACCCCCCCAACACACACACACAAACACAGAGTGTAGCATAACTCACTTGGATGGCATCAAAACAGTGAATTTTGCCAAGTTTACATTTATGAACAGGCCTGCAATTTTAAGGGATTAACCTGACTAACCTGGCTCAATGTATTTCTAATATGGAATATAGTAAGAACTGCAAAAAAGGCCTTTGTACCAACCACAACAACGTGAAATTCCAGTCAGTGCATCAGTAGTGAAGTACTCTGAAATCTTCACACTAAACTCACTCTGACAGCATATTTTCCAAAAAGTACGTTGCAATGAAAAGATCTTCATCTCATTCTCCCCAAATGTGAATAAACTAAACAAAAGGTTTCCAAAGTGCATCCAACTCGACACTTCTCATGACAGGTTCCACATCAAACAGCCTTCATGTTAATGCAGCAGGACTGATTGCTGACGAAGCTGTCAAAACTTCAAACACAGTGCGGAGCGTGTTTGACGGTGGGCCTCCATCAGTGAGTTGGAGATCTGAGCAGATATCCGAAACAGTCACTGGAAGCCATGCCGAGTGGAGCAGGCAGTAGGACACTCCCCCACCCAGGGGTGGGCAATAGGCATCATACACCTGGGAGGGTGTTTTGAGAGGTGGAGCAAAGTGCAAATTCAGGAAAATAATCATGCGCTGAACTGAGGGATGTGGAAGCTGAGGAGTCGACGTGGAAAAATGAATCAATCGGCATCATCCGTTTCTTCGTCTGGAATTGAACAGACTGTATGTCAACTTCGAAACAATTTCAAAACAATTTAAATAAAGTCTATAATATTCATTCATTTTCTTTTATTGCGTACTCCTTACTATGGTCGCGGGTCCCCAGAGCCTATCCTGGGAATCGCGAGGCAGGGAATCACCAGCCCACCTCAGGGCACACACACACACACACCTATGGTCAATTTAGAAATCCCAAGTCACCTGACATGCATGTCTTTGGACTGTGGGAGAAACCCGGAGACCCCGGAGGAAACATTTACATTTACATTTACTTTTATGGCATTTAGCTGACGCACTTATCCAGAGCGACGTACATCAGTGCTCAAGTAGTCCACACCTGTTCCTCAAACCTGTAAAGCTAAACTTAAATCGACGTCCGCTATTCAACCAAGGTACTGCAGGTTAAGCACACCTAAACAACACCTGTCAAAGAAAAGTCAGAGGTGGGTGGGAGGTTGGGGAAGAAGAAGTAAATAAGCAGAAACGAGAGGCATGATTAGTCACTAAGGTGCTCCTTGAAGAGGTGGGTCTTCAGATGACACTTGAAGACAGTGAGGGACTCCGCAGATCTGATCGTCGGATGGAGTTCGTTCCACCACTGGGGGACCAAGACTGAAAAGGGTCTTGACGCATGCCTTCCTCTTTTTTTGATCAGCGGAGGTTCAAGACGAGCAGTGCTTGAAACCCACGCCACCACGAGGAGAACATGCAAACTCCACACATGAGACCAGGACCCCAACCCTGGAAGTGTGAGGCAACAGTGCTACCCACTGCACCACTGTGGGGCCAAGTCTATAATGTAAAAAAACAATCCAGTTTGCATTATGCTAATAAACTCTTCAGCATGAGCCTTGAACAATACATGTTACTTAATTTTTAAAACGAACAATATACACTAAACAACTTTATGGTTGACAAAAGGGCACAATTCAGACAAACTGCAATTTTATAACTGACAACTGCAGGGCTGACCTGTGTATATATATGAGTGTGCATGACAAGGGCAGCATTTATAAGGTAATATGAACCTTTCAGGACAAGTGACATAAATCTACATCATTTATAAAGCCTCAGTAAAATGTATTTGTAAAGCAATAGCATCTTTGCAAAAACTGAAGCTATAGGAACTGGGGTCTGGCAACATGTACAGAGACTAACTATGTCAACACCTGAAACCAGCATAACATTTGTAAGAAAAGAACATCTGCTAATTTATTGTTACGAATGTTATGATGTTTATTATGACTTTATTGTTATGTTATGATTAACAATGTCCTCATAATGATTCGACATAAACTCATTACAGGTAGGTAATGATGATGATGTAAAAACAGCAAATAAAGCAAATTAAAAATAGTATAAAGTACATCAGCCAGTCACTAAGAACACCGGTAGACTTAGATATCAAGAATGATGACAATTAATAACACTGTACAACACTGACATCATTATTTATATACTTCTCTATTATTTATCTACATATTCTTTGAGTGGTTCATTAAATACTTGGTGAGTGTTTGTACATACAGTATAAGGCACAGTATTGTCTATCGCTGGAGACTTTTGTTAGACTTTCAACTCTGTGTTTATTTCAATGTGATCAATCAATCAGGTATAAATGCTAAATTATAGTGCAATTATTTATAATAAGAGCTTGGTGGAAATGGCAGTGTCTAGCTCTGTGGTAGTTGGCATTGCATGTTGTACAGCTAATTACATGTTATGTTGAAAGGCAAGACAAAGATATTTTCAGGTCAATTTCAAATAGGTGGCCAAGTATTTGTGCAAGCTTTGTACAAAACGTGTGAGGGTGTCATGTTGTAAGCTACTTTATGTATCATCAAAAACGTTTAAGCATTGTGTGTACGCAGTGGATAGAAAAAGTAAAGGGGCATTTGGCAGATGCTCTTATCCAGAGCGACTTAAAGTCCCCCTGGAGACACTGAGGGTTAAGTGTCTTGCTCAAGAACATAAAGGTAGAGGGTGGGGATCTGAACCTGCGACACAGGCAAGTGTTTTACCCACTAGGATACTACCATCCCCAAAAAAGTCTAATCACCGACGTGAAAAAAACAGATTTTCTCATTTTAAAAAAGACTAAACCAAGATCAGTAATTTCAGAATGTTTGCTGCCTCTAAACCGAAGTAAATAACACACTGGAAGCATTTTGGAGTAAAAAAGAACGGGGAAAAACTTACAATAACATGGTTACGTAAGTGTGCACACCCTTTTATTATAGGAGATGTGATCATGATCAAATAATCACTTTGAAACTCATGGTAAATAGTATACATGTATACATCTGACTCAGATTAACCTCCAATAAAGTTCAGCTGTTCATTGCATCCTACTGCAAAACCATGAAGAGATTCTTGCTGTTGAAAGGTCACTATTGATTAAAAAAAAAAAGGGGTATAAAAAAAATCCTAGTCATTCCTTCAAACATAGTAAAGTCAATCATCAACACATGAAGAAAATACAGCACAGCAGTGAGATTTCCAAGAACAGGACATCCCTCCAAAAGTCATGAGAAGACAAGGAGAAAACTGATCAGGCTGCCAAGCGGCCTACAGCAAGATTTAAGGCACTGCAGGAGTTTCTGGCAAGTACTGGCTGCTCCCTGTGACAACAACCTCCCATATCTCCCAAAGTATCCGGACCCAGATTATCACAACCTGGTTGGGTAATTGTTCAGTGTTTTTGACCGTACAGCCCTGGAGAGAGTGGTGCGCTCAGCTCTACCATCTCTGCAGGATCTCTACATCAAGCGGTGTAGGAGCAGGGCAATAAAAATCATTCATGACCCACTCATCCCAATAACGTACTGTTGTGACCCCACTCACATAATTTATAAATATTAATCTATATTTACATTTACATTTACGGCATTTAGCTGACACTCTTATCCAGATCGACGTACATCAATGCTCAACATCTGTTCCTTAAAAATGTAAAGCTAAACCTAAATCAACGTCTGCTATTCGACCATGTTACCGCAGGTTAAGCCTGTCAAAGAAAAGTCAGAAGTTATGGCAAAAGTGAGGAAGGCATGGAGATAAGATTAAGTTTTTTTTGGGGTGGGAGGAAGAAATAAACAAGCAGAAACGAGAGGCATAGTTAGTCACCAAGGTGCTCCTTGAAAATGTGGGTCTTCAGACGACGCTTGAGGACAGTGAGGGACTCCGCAGATCTATTGCATATTCATGTTGCAGATCGTATATTATTGTATATTATATTGTTCAGTATATTGTTCAATGTGTCTTTACATATTGTTGTTGATTTATACTGTTGTGCTTGAGAGACACCATCGCTCGGATACTTGGTTCTGATGATCAGTAATCAGTGTCCATCCATTCATCTTTTATTCATCTACTACCTATCCATAGTACTATGTTGCACCGCTCAGTCTAAGTTGTCATACAGAGATCCAAAATTATGAATAGCTCCAAATACCTTTTGGTATTTTGGAATTAAACCATCAGACGTCTGCTGGAGAGCTGAAGATAAAGAGGAGGAATTTCTCCTTTCTGTATAACTGCTACCCCAAGCACACATTCAAATCAAAAGAATGGCTTAACCAAAATAACATTTTGGAATGGCCCAGGTAGAGCCCAGATCTTAATCAAACTGAAAGTCTGTGGGGCGATCTGGTATGATCCGATAGGGCTGTGCATAAGGTATGCACTTACAGTCGGACGAATCTAGAATGTTTGTGGAAGGAAAATCGGGAAAACAGTCCCAGGTCAAGATTCTAGGCTGATTAATTTCATAATTTGCGGTTTCATATTCAAAGTAGAAAACATTCGGATGTTCATTTTGTCTTTTTCACAAACACCTGCCATTTTCACAGGGGCGTGCAGACCTTCATTCCAACTGTATATGTATATTTACATATATACAAATTGTTGGCTTGATTTGTTGGCTGTGTGGGGTTTTTTCTTACCCAGTGAGCTCTTTTCTTGTGTACTGAGCGAGAGGACTTGACCCGTGGGTTGCTTATAGAGGAGGAACTGGTAACGGTGAAACCCAGAACGCTGAGGCGGCGTGGGACGAGTGTACTCTACAGACAGAAATAAAAAAGAGATACATGTTCCAGCCTCTGAACTGTCACACGGTATTAATCATTAGGAGTGTAATCCCTGGGCTCATAATGATTTGATTATGATTTAGTTAATGATTCAAAGCTTTGTTTCATTATTTTGGTACAAATGAGAACACTGCACACATCAATATGACAGGAGGAAGTATTTCCACAGAGGTGAAATACAAGCAATAAAATAATACACAAAGACCTTTTAAAGATTTTCAGCCTGAAAATAGCATTTCAAATTTTGTTTTGTCAATCAATCAATCAATCAATAAATGAATGAATGAGCGAATCTATAAATAAACCCAGTACTTTATTCTATTATTTGTAATCAATTACAAAACTGAATTATTACATTCATTCCAAAACTGATGCAGCTGAATCAGCACTTTCAGACTGATGTCTTGATTCTGGATGCACCTTTTTAAAAAAATAATTTAACCTTTAATTTAACCAAACAAGCTATCGAGAACACTCACCAGATAGTACAGAGCCTTTAATGTCTCCTGCTCTCAGCCCGCTGCCCTATGGATATAGAGAGACAGTGTGTGTGTGTGTGTGTGTGTGTGTGAGTGTGTGTATGTGAGAGAGAGAGAGCGAGAAAGAGAGAGACAGAGAAAGCTATTCAGATAACTGTCGTACGCAGTTCATAATGCACATAGGGTCTTATGTTCTATGGCGCTGAATTACAACAATGAGGGCCAGGGGAACCATTGAAGCTCACCCTCTCTCATTCGTCACCTGAGGGGCTCAAAAGCATGGCTTTACAGGAGCTCTGCCCTGAGCTCAAAGTCAGCCGCCACTCTCGCTTCCCCAACCAAGCCGGGCTTAAATGTGTCAGCCCCGGCCCCGGCTGGGATCCGCAATATTTAATATCCTGAGACAAAGCCAATTCCCAGGCAAATTAAGTCAGTGATTGGATTTCAGAATGGCAAATTCCCATATTATTAATTGTATATTAACTTGCTGTTGCCTAGAAACAGGGATTCATGCGCGCTTGCAAAGAGTTGAACATTTTTTTTTTTTTTACAGCCTCCCCAAAGGGCACTCCTATATTTGTCATGGTTAAACCCATACTCTCTGCAGCCCCTGCACACCAGTGCTTCACTGTAAATAGCCCAGTGGATGTTTGCCTAATGAGGCTGATTTCTCAATGCCGCAGCCCCGCATGCTCCGTGTAGGAGGCTCAAACCTTTAAGAAAAATGCGGTTGGATGGTGTTCTCAAAACAGAAGAGCTAAAACCCCAGGAACAGCGGGAAGTCCCCTGTGTTAAATACGCTTTCATGTTTCTATTTTAATTTTTTTTAAGAGTTTCACTGCTCTTTTAGGTCTACAAAGCATTGAGTGGGACACCTTCCCCCTGTCCTAAACTCAGAACTTAGCACTGCCTCCTACAGGTCGAAAGCAGTACTATAAACAACAGCAGAGGGACAAATAAAGCATCAGTGTCTGTAATGCGGCATTGTTCCTGGCCACTGTCTCTCAAAACTATCACTTTTCTGTAACGTAAACATATTGCTAATAATTGTTGTCTTCACAACAAATGAATAAAACTGGGAAACACTCCAAAATAAAAGCATCTATTATCTATTATCAAAATGAAATAGTCCTGTAATAATTATGATTCTAAGCACAACAGCATACAGCTGGGATTCCTGGACACATATTTCACTCGCAAATGTCTAATAAGTTCCTGAAAACCATTCAACAGTTGATGTAAGTAAATTTTATGTTAAACTATGACACGATGACTTTATCTTTTTTTGGTTAGGGACTCACATGTCACTATTTTCTTGTATTTAAAATTTTCACCCTGAGGTGAAAATTTAGGCATTTTTTTTTGTAATGAAAATAGTCATAATTTGGTTTTACATAATTGCTTCCAAACCCTCCTTATGCACCATATTTAAACAGGCTATTTTAGTTGCTATCTTTAAAACTGATACATGTAAATGACCTCTGTTCCAATTAACTACCCTGTATGTCAAAAAACGTAGTCCAAGCTGAACACTCCCAACTTTATTATGAATAGGTGGGGCTAAACTGCTGTAAACTGTTACACGGATATATGCTTGGATATATATAAATGCATTAATTTTTGTGACATCACAAAAGCAGTGAATTCAAACAGGCAGCCTCATTTCCATATATGGACTGTGTTGACTCGATATAAATAGTACATCAACAAGTGTTAATTAAACTCTTCTAAAAATTTCAATATTTCATTATGAGACCTTTAATGACTAATTGACTAAACGTCTGTAATCTGTAATTCTCTATAAAATGCCATTCTAAAATATAAACTTCACTGTCTACGTACTTCACTATTTGCCATGAAAAGCCTGAATGTGACGTTAATGTGTTGCATCAGAGAGATCACTGGTAGGCACCATGAACTTCACTAAAAAGCAAACTGGAGGTGGCTACTGTAAGAGGAGCTCAGAATGATATTGAGAAAAGAACAAAAGTGAACAGGCCGAGAAAGGAACTGCGCACTAAAAAAGGGAATTTAACATCTGGTGAGCGCATAAATATGTATAGATGCCAATGCCTGTCAATGACTTCATTACTCTGCTGGAGTCAGATGTACTGTAAAGTGGCCTTGAGGCAGACAGCCGCGGTGCACAGCCTCTGTCAAAGTTGACGAGCAGCGAAGCATCTGCACCGCTTCATTTGCAACAATTACACTCGAAAGTACGAGAAAGCTTTATTTAGAAAAGCCGAAGAGTTGCATAGCCTGCGGATTCTGGAGCTCCGTTGCCATGACAACAGGTAGTCAACAGTATTTGGAGAGCGAAGTGCGCTCTCTGCTTTCCCACTTGGTCTAGCTGCGTTATTCTTACTCAAACACCCCACCCCCCCACCCCCCCACCCCCTTTCGCAGAACAATCCGCGCCCTTTTGCACTCCTGTATTTTAACACTGCAGCGAAAGGGCAGAGCCGAAAGGGTTTGGACAGCACAGCTCGGGTAAAGAATCACACAGTACGAGGTCATGGAGCGGTACAGGTCAGAGTGATGATAATGTGGCTGTGAATACGGGAAAAGCAGCGTGTGGCTTCCTCTGTTTTGCGCACTTTAAAAGCAACGGTTCGCTTGAAAAAAAAAAGAAAAGAAAAAAGAACGTCTAAATTACACAACTTTCTGCTCAGCTCCCTGTATGGACCAGCCAAGTCGTGCTGAGTGTCTGAAGTCTGTTTGCTATGGAGCCATGAGGCTAATGTAGTTAATGAGTAATAGAAGCTTATACCCCCTATAACAGCTCATAATGAGCATCGTGCAAACTGCATCAGCCAGTAATCCATTGTTAAGTGATCTAAATAAGGACAGCCAATTTGTTAAGTGATCTCAGATTTACTTGCTTGCGGTTTTTCACCTGTAAAACAAATCTTTACCATTTTGAGCCAAGAGTGAGACCGTCTATTCATGCGGTATACACAGTGCTAAACTGGTGGGGTAAAAGCTTCCATAAATTACAATAACTACACTACCAGTCAAAAGTTTGGACACACCTTCTTATTCAACAACTTCCTTTGTTTTTATTATTGGCTACATTGTAGATTAATATTGAAAACATCACCTGTTGCTCTGATGGCAGCTTTGCACACTCTTGGCATTTTTTCACTCAGATTCATGAGGAATCGACCTGGAATGGTGTTTAA
>JBBJLS010000016.1:1623574-1636388 GCA_037577275.1 Bryconaethiops microstoma
CAGTTAGTGATCCGATTCCACTACGGTTCTACTGCACATTATGGCAAGAACCACTTAACTAAGTAAAAAAACAACAGAACATATTCTGGTTTGTTTAACTCTTTTTTTGTTTACTGCATAATTCCATGTGTATTCATTCATCATTTTGTTTGTTTTCAATATTAATCTACAATGTAGAAAATAATAAAAACAAAGAAAAAACAATGAATGAGAAGGTGTGTCCAAACTTTTGACTGGTAGTGTACATTAACCACTCTAGCTCATTAGCTCCAGTGCACAACTACAGAAGTAAACTTTTGACACCAAACAAGGGGCTCTAAGGGCAAAATGTGTGATTGGATCCTTTTGGATGATTACCAAAAAGAATATGAATCCATTTAAATATGTAACTCTGAGTCTTCCATTCAAGCTGAGTTTATTGATATCAGGGACAGTCCCTCATATTCCTCCTCGGGCACTCATCAGGGACTGGATAGGCGACAGGTATTTGGACTAAAAGACCCAGTGGTAGCCCCCTGGGAGTAAAGTCACACCTATTTTCAATGACATTTACACCTGAAGGACCAGCGTGCCTGAGGGGAGATGGACATGTGGGTGTCACTTAGAGTGTGAACAAATTGAGTGACTGAACAGGACATGAGATTCATATGAAATATACTGTCAATGATTATATTAACTCCACCAGTTAGGGCCCATCAACAGATGGGCACTGCTGAATTGAGTCAGGAAAGTGAGCACAACTGTTTCTCAAGAGATACTTAGACGAGGACATGGTGTGCAAAATGAAGTACTTGGCGTTAGATGTGTTTACCAGAGAGCTGTAACACCTGTTACATTATATAGGAACACGGTAAAAGTTCAGTAACACAAATAGAGATGAAATATTAAACCGGAAAGTTGTTCAGACGTCGTGGTACATCAACTACTTAAAGAGTAAGTACAACCAAAGCCAGTTTACTAAATTGGAAATATATTTCTTGTAATAATAAATGATATCCTCAGGAAGTTATCTGAAACTAGTGAGATGTCATACTCTTGAAATATTTAAAAAGGATTGTAATGTAAGACCATAGTCTACATTAGGGCACAATATTGAAAAATGACCATGCAAATGATCATATATACTTATACATTGTCACAAGCTCTACAATTTATTAAACAACATAAGTGTGCAACATGACTAAAGGTTGTCTTTGCGTTATGCTGACCAAAATGATTTGTGTTTGGATGAAATCAATCGCGACTCATCAAAACTCTTATAGCATTACTCATCTGGAGCTGTGATTGGTCAGGATGCTTACAGCAAGGAACCTGACCAATCACACAGCTGTGATTTGGTCAAGATGATGACAGCAAGACACAATGTAGTTACTTCTGCCAACATTGTGATAATTATTAACAAACAATTTATTGTGCAGTCCTTGTCTAGATTATTTGCTAGATACACAAATTACTATAAATCTCAATCTAGTGAGCCATTCACATCATGAAACGAACCCACTTAGCAGCTGAATATCAGTTTTTGAAGTGCTCTTAAAATACGGCAAGTCCACATTGATGGAACACGAAACAATAAACAGCTTGTGAAACACATACCCACCCCCATACAAATGCGCGCGCGCGCACACACACACACACACACACACACACACACACACACACACAAGGACAGATGGTCATAATACTGGATGGGAGGGCTAACCTATTAATAACTAATAGCTATACCTATACCAGTATGTGAGCTATACCTATCCATACTCTCATACTGCACCACAACATTTCATGACAATACTTCTCAACTATGGCACATTAAACGATTAAATGGACTGTCTAGCCATTTCTAGCCATTGGTTTCTTTAAATGTCATGTTTAAATGTTGATTTGCATTTTATCAACAACGGCATAAACAGAATATTACAAATCATTTATCGGAGGACTGTGTTAAAAGGCAATATTATCTAACCTGAATGTCTGCTACAAGCAGTTTAAGCTTCAGATCTACATGTTATAAGCTGCTACATCACCACTGTGAGCTTGGCACTAAATATTACAGCTATCATAAATACTGATTTAGCATAATCACAATTTGGCTATCTTAGATTCAATGTAAGTAAAGTTAAAATGGTTATGTTCATGTTAATAGGTATTTTATTATAACTCTGAGTAGCCAATTAGACCCGTGCCTAGTAGAACATATGGTTATTGGAAAAAATCTTTAACTGTAGGGAGGCAGAGATAGATGTTGCTGCCTTAAAAGAATAATCTCAAATGAAGAATAAATCTAGGTGTGTTTCACTACATGTAACATCTCACAGCACATTTGACACTCAATTACAGACAGGTGAATCTGCAGCTTGGGCTAGAGGTAAATCAGCCTTATCTTTTCTAACGTAGGTCGTAGGTCCACAGGAGTGCATAAGACCATGACCTTGTCTTCTTTGAAAGAGTGGGGCCAAATCCTACTAGCCCATTTATCTTAGCTGCCTCTGCATATATACATCAAGTAATTCACATTGTGTACAGCTCAAGAGTGCATGCATTTCCAAAGCAGCTCCCCTGAACTTGATACCACATTATGAGGCTTCTATTAGTGCTGGTCAAGTCAAAACTCCCACAGCAGAGCCCCTACTCACTTACGTGGGCCTTTAACTGTGTTGTGAAAGACAAATGGTTAATCAGAACCCCCTCATCCTCTCTATATGCTAATAAACCGTTGCTTTGTGTCTGCGTGTCGACCGGGATCCTTTACCAGACCTGAACAGGTGGGCGGACTGGTCTGTGGGAGGCTATCAGGGATGCCGGCGATGCCCACCCACCCCCAGTCTTCTTTTTCCTTTCTCTTGTTGTGTGGGAGAGAGAGCATCCCTCTCTCAGCCTGGTTTACTCATTCATGCCACCCTCTGTCATCCTTCTCCTCTTTTTGGGCCTCATTCCTGCTGCTCTCACTTGAATATCTCTTCCCTTGCCTCGTCTTTTTTGTGTCTCTCGGCTAACTCTTCTTTCAGAGATTACTGCAGGTTCCTCAACCAAATCACTATAATCTAAAAATTGAAGGTCTAAAATGCAAATGATTCTTCATTTGAACATATGGTTCTAGAAAAAAATCTTTAATTGGTATAGAGGAAGCTTTCATTGTTATAGAGAAACTCACATAGTGAGAGAGAATAAATGTAGACTGACTGGTTTGGGAATCACTGTTTTAAAGAACCAACAACTTTAACCAAAGGTGGTTCTTCCATGATATTGCTCCAAAGAACCGTTTGTAGCACTTTTATGGTCCACTTTCTTGCTTCATCCGAACTTGCAACACATAGAGAGAAAGGAAAAATGTGGACCATGTGAAGACCTGTTAGAGAACCACTGCATTAAAGAACCAAATACTGAAAGGTTCATTAGGGACCCAAAAGTGGTTCCCACATGACACTGCTCCAAAGAGTCCTATTGGATTTGCTGCAAGCGGAATATGAACATTGGATGATCATTCTAATGCAGTTTCCAGTATGCAGAAAAGAACAGAACAGTCATGTACTTCAGGTTGAAAAATTCTGTAATATTCCTTTAAGAAACAATTTTCCCTTCTACTCGACCATGTCGTCCACTCTCTTGCTATTTCTCTCCTTCATCCCATGGCATGACCCTGTCTCTGCTCCTCTCTACTGAGGCTGCTGTGTCTTCTCCTCATTCCTCCAGCAGAGGGAAGAGAGGGGTCCTGCTTGAGCGACACCACAACAGACGGGCAGAGAGAGAGAGAGAAAATGAGAGAGAGAGAGAGGCAGAGAGTGGTGGAAAACAGAAAGAAAGAGAGCGAGAGAGATAGAAAGAGACAGAGAGAACGAGAGAAGGGGGGTAGGGAGAGAACAAGAACGACAGATGGTGTTCACAGCTCTATTTCTGAGGCTGGACCTCCACCATGAGCCTGCCCCCCCTCCCTACACTTGCTCGCTCCTTCCATCCAAACCCTTCCTCTTCCTAAATGAACTGTTAACTGCTTCCACTCGTGCCCTTTCTACATCTCTCTTCACATCTTCTCACTCACTCGTTGCTCCAAATCCTTTAAATTGTGCCACACTAACTCATTCAAAACCCACGGAGCGCTGCTCTTTCCAACTCTCACACTGCTCTCTCTCTCTAAACGAAGCGTTCCAATGCGCTGTTTGTTCCTTGTTCATCTCGCAAATCGCCGCACTGCTCGCTCGTTTGTGCTACAAACTTTGTCATGTGATTAAATTACATAACCCACAGCACATGCCAATTAGAATACCATCATTGGCAAGTCTTTGATTCTCATCTTAATGAGATTAGAAGCAACATGGCACGGCGTTAGCATGCCATCTTCTTACATTTCTTCTGTGATCTTTAAAGGGTTTATTGGAGGATTAGCTAGCTGGTGGTGCAAGACAACATTCGTAAACTGACGCGTTTCCAAAACGCATTGACGCACTCCAGCAAACCAAATTCGTTAAAATATCATATTTCCATAATTCCATTGTTTTCTACCTGCTCTGTAAACCAACAGGATTATGCATCTCATAACCTCATGTCAAGCACAGTCCTGCATTAAAGTGATCTGGAGAAAAATCCATTCAAATGTACACAATTTCTCTGAACTCTGAACTCAAATGCCAGTTAAGAAATAACTGAAAAAAGACAATGTAGGTAGCAAATAATAAAGATATATACTTCACCTATTAGCACTGTGCTAACTGCATGCTGAAATAATCACACACTTCCCTCAAAGACAATGAGTTGATAAGCACTGGACCAAAATAGACTGTTTATTCCTTCAATGCATTCATTGTCTAAGCTGCTTACCCTCAGGAGGATCCCAGGGGTGCTGGAGCCTATCCCGTAGAGCGGAGGGCAGAACACCACCCTGGACTAGTTTTAGTCTTTTATGTTAAGATTATGGTTAAGTGAATTTTTTTTGTTATATTTGTGACTCACCTTATTGCAAAGCAAATTTACCTTCGGGTACGAATACAGTTTGAACTTTAATGTGAACTTGGACAGGCTGCCAGTCTGCACAGTACAGACACTCAGACAAACACTCAGACATGCACTCATCAAGGGGCAATCAGGTTTCTCCAATTCACATCCATTGCTCAAAAGAAGAGGAAGACATGCATCAAGACTCTATTCAGTCTCGGCCCCCCAGTGGTGGAACGAACTCCCTTTTGCAATCAGATCTGCGGAGACCCTCGCTGTCTTCAAGACCAACCTCTTCAAGGAGCACCTTGGGTTTGTCAAGGTGTGTAACTTAGCTGGCAGTAACCTGGTTAAAAGCAGGTGTTGATTTTTGTGTATCTTTATAGGTATGAAGAACTTCAAAGGAGAAATAGGGCAACTTGGAGGAAAAAGCCCCCCCAGGGCAAGATGTCACCACAAGGTTTAAAATATCTGATCATTTGGGTGGTGTGGAGACAGCAGTGCCTGAGAGTGAACTGCTTAATGAATGTTTTGTGTTTTACTTTGATCAATAGTAACAACACTTTAAACGATGCAAAGACTAGAAATGATTTGACAAATTATACGGTCTGTAAAACCTAGATGGCAGGTTGAGGCAAGATTCACCAGAAGGCGACAATGTGGCAAAATCTGCTTTTTTTAAAAAGATATTCTTTGTTGTGCTATGAAAACCAAGCCATTGTACATTGGCTTTACATGCTAATCTTTCAGCAAATGTACACGGCTGGTAAAAGGGGCACTGTTGGTTATAAGCTTCCATTATTTTTCATAATGTTAGCTATACTAGTCTCATAGCTCGCAGAAAACTTCAGGTTTGTGGTGAAAGAAAACTGTAAATTCTCCCCAGAACTATTCCATGACATGACCTTTTCCCTCTGATACAGCTGTGACTCTTTAAATAGCTCACCCAGCGAAACAAGGAACGAACTATCAACCTGACCATGTAACCTCAAGAACCGTCACGCAGACACAGCAAGTTTCCATAGCGATAATCATTTCCACAATTACCTTATTACTCACATTGGTGGCCTCGTAAAATTATTCTGATGTCGTCTAACTGCAGGATAAGTCTTGGGGGGGCTCAGGGGCACTGTTCTGGACAGTTTTACTCAGACAGCATGTGGGGGACAGCGGGGGTGTCCACTCTTTGCTCCACTGACTCCTCACCTAAATTAACTCACCTAACAAGTCCTGCAGCAGGCTAATAATTTGACTGGAGGAAGGTAATTAGCTCAGGTAATAGTTGGAGTTTGGAAGCACAAACAGTTCAGTTCACAAAGCGAAGGGCTCTGGGAAGAACACTTAATGCCTTTCTGGCCCACACGTCGCCCTGAAGCCCACACACACTCTCACATACACCATCATCATCATCATCATCACAGGCTTGGGTGAGTCTTGTTATTAACTGTCGGGCTACTTTATTACTCACACCACTGACTGAAGAAATTAGCATCCAATACACATTAGGGCAGTATTCGGTTTAATGTAAATGGTGAAGAATTAACTAAGTAAAGAAGGTGAACAGTGGATCAGCTTGCGCTTCTGAATCTCTGGGCCTATTACAGCAGGAGCCTGAGACTGACTGTACCAGGAGGATAATAGGAGAGGGGGGAGGGATTGCCAGAATGAAAATTCAATAAATGGTAATTAGGCCCTTGTGTTCCCTAATTACAGCAATAGGCCTTGATTTCTCTCACTGTCTGTCTCTTTGCTAACCCATCCTAACATTCACAGTCATGCACACACATGCATCTGTAATTCTATGACTGGGATATTATCACTGACTTCTGTGTTATTGTAGCTTAATACTGCTAAAGCCTAGCCTTAGTACTTACTACTGTGCTGCAGCTTAACTCAACTGTTAACCTCTTTTAAAGTCTAAAATGATATGATGCTACAATGAAACTCTTTTTGTCTTCAATACTGATGCCAATAACGCACTACATAGATCACATTATAACCCGTAAGTGAAGCGTCACAAGTGAAAGTCAGGCAACACTTAAACAGCCAAGACTGTTGTGACGCAGCTAAATCAGACATGACAATTATTGTGAAAAGTTGTGGGCAAAAATGTGTGGCAAAACATTTATACCACTATACTTCTAAATCTTCACTATTTTGTTTTGGGAATAGATAAAATGGATACAAATGCTTTTTATTCAGTGTTTCACACACACTGGGCCACACTAAATACGAACAGGACCAACTATGCTCTGATTCGTATTGAAAAAATATGCTCACCAAAGCATATTATATAAATATATAAACGTCACATCATGAATATCATACAAATTACTGTCACCCTGCTCTTTGAAAACATTTGCCTATTCCCCTATAGAACATACAATGGTAGGTAGGCCCTAATAGGTAGGCAGGTACTAATCATATAATATATATTATAATTTAAAATGAATTCAATGTATCTGTGGGTAATACAGTTGTATACAAGAGTTTGGCCACCCTTGGTCAAAGTACAAATTTTGTTGATTTGTTGATAAGTGAGAAGATGCACCTCTGCATGAACTTGAGTATGACATACGACATATTTCTGCATATTTTAATGATTAATATGGCACAGGTTTGGACACCAGACTTCTTCTGCTGAAATGACATCCCAATCTTTTATTAGTTTAAGTAGTTCAAGACTGATTATGATATATGGTGATTGTTGCAAAGGACTTCCGCTCTTTTGATTCCAGAATGCCTCTGGGTCGTCTAAAGCTGCTGTCCAATCCCCAGGGTCCCCTAAATCAGGAAATTCCCCACACAGTGAGCACTGGCTATTAGTAAAGGGCGCTGTAGTTAAATTCCTTCATTTGTAACGCCTCGCATCATCACCATCAAGTGCAAAGCAACAAAGCAACACCTTCAAAAGTCATGTGATGACAGATGGGCAAACTTTCTTTTCACTTTCCTGCACAGTCTTTCTCTCACAGAAGCCCCCGTGTGACATTTTGTTCTCTTTTTTATTATTTCACTCTTTTATAACCTCCTTATCTCTTCATCAGCTCCCTCTCCTGTGACAGTGTGTGAACAGCCCAGTGTGTGTGTGTGTGTGTGTGTGTGTGTGTGTGTGTGTAAAAGCTGAGGGAAGCCCCCGGTCTGAGTAACCTAGGTAACCCTGGAGAGAGTGGGCTGGAGAAGGGGGCTGACTGCCTGCCTGAGTCATTTGGAGGGAATCCTGAAACACGACTACTGCCCACTCCAAAACACCCCTGGCTTCATCAGCAAATAAACACACACAGAACTGTGCAGGGAATCAAACACCCTCGGCTTAATACACACTCAGCAGAACACTCTCCTACACAGACATACATTGGCTTCTCATCCTCTAGGTAGCAGCAGGGGAAACCCTGTTGTGTAAGTGCGTGTGTTTGTGTGTGTGTGTGTGTGTGTGTGTGTGTGTGTGTGTGTGTATGTCTGAGTCATACCTGCACAGCTGATGACAGAGATTGAGTGAAGCTGAGAGTACAGAGGAGTGGCACTGATAAGCTTTGGCTGAGTAACAGGCAACATGAGCTGCAGATGGCTTTGCGGTGTATGATGACTTGACTGCTTTATGAGGCATTGACAAAAGTGGGATTTTATTTGAATGGCACAATAAACAGATTAACACAGGCGGTCATCCATCCTTATGCCTGAAATGGAATCCTTTACATCGATTCCTACACAGGCTGCCTTAACATGTGCATTATGTAAAATGTAATCCCTATTTGGTAAGTCCATTAATCAGTCTTTAAATACTTATAATAGGTTATTTATAATTAATCATAATGCTATTATTTGTAAACACTGATAGCCACTTATTTGAAATGTTTAATACTGTCATTTAAGCTTAAAGACAGCTAATCTGAGCAAGAGCGTTCACCTTACCATCTGAACCGATGGCTCTTTTTTTTTTTGTGGGGGAGGATGAAGTTATGTTGAGAAGGGAAAGAAAAAAAAAAAGTCTATTTGGAGGCCCAGGCCAGCCAATTAAAACGAACAGCAATTAAAAGACCATTATGAGGACTCAACAGGCATGTAATGAACCTTAATTAGTTCAAGGTCAATCAACTTCTTGGGGAGTGTGAAGGGGCATAAGGGGGCAAACTTGCCAAAGACAAACTAAAGTCTGTAACCATGGCGATAACCTCTAGGCACAGCGTGCGAAATGTAAGCACACAGTGAGTGAACAAGTCACGAGCAAAAATGTGGAATCTATAAACAATATCCTCTTTCTACTTAAAAGACCAGTTCTTTGGATCTAAGAGAAAACAACAGTCCAATAGCCCCAATTGTTTACGGTAAAACAAAGTGTCCATGGACACTTTACTTTACTTTACATGAACACACCACAGCACACAGTGTAACCAGCACAAAATTCCTCAAGGGTACTTCAGAGGTGCCACTAGCAGTCTTGGGATTCAAACCCACAACCTTCTGATCACAGAGGAAACACCCTAACTACGGTTCTGTAAAAATACATCAATAGAACTTCTCATGCAGCTCTTCATCAAGGCCATGCAGTGTCTGTGTGGTTTAGGACTGCTTTGGGAATACCAGCACTGGTGTTGTCTGTAGCAGTGAAGTTTTGTTCATTTTTTATAGATTATAGTAAGTCATACTGTGTCCTAAACCAAATGGACATCTCTGCTCCAGATGTTTTGGTATTTTTTTTTACTAGAAATGTGCTTTCTGACTGACTATATCTTTGGTAACTCGAATTTGTGTACATATTCTTTAAGTGTTTGTGAATTTGAATTCAAAACCAGATTTTAAAAATCTTACTCCCGTTTACTTATTTGCCATCTTAGCTGTCATAAGAAAAACATTTTTTTGGTTGTGTTTTGTTGAACACGCCGATTGGACGAACAGAAAATCTGGACAGCAAGTTTTCCGTTCTGTTAACAGACATTAAGAAAGCATTTTGCTTCTCCTGTAAAGCTACAAGCTTTTCTTTTATTGGCGTCATTGCATTCGTTACAGCAGGCTAAAGTGTCACTGCGGCTCTTTAATCATGATTTTGCAAGGCATCAGCTGCATGCCTCCTCATTTGAAACACAAAACATTGCTGCACAGCAGGCACTAAACTGCTGGGTGGCTGTGAGTTTTACTCTGCGTCTCTCTAGCTGAAGAGGCACGGAGAGGCACTACTGCCACGTTGCTGCAGTCACTGTTTAATTCTTCTATTATAATTGAGATGGAAGCGGCTCAGAGGTTATGGAAACTGTTGGGGAACCGGGCCCACTTCACAGAAAGGTTAACGAACCCCATGGCCCTCTGGGAGATGGAGTATGCTATTAATTTGACGAACGTGGGAAATGAATGCTTTTATGCTTTTATTGATGGTGACCAGAAAACGGCCTTTGCAGGAATGAAAGGTTTTTAGTCTTGTCGGCTTTCTGCTCGCCGCGGCAAAACAATGACGCCGAATGCATTTGTTGGAAGAAAACTAAGTACATAATTGTTTGAACGGTAATTACGGGGGCAAAATGTTTCTTCATTAATTCCCCTTTTTTCATGGAAATCACACAATGAAAACACATACAAGTATGAGTGGCGCATGCAGTGTGTTTGATTTCCATGTTTTATGCAGTGAATGGGACGTTTTTACTTTGATTCTTGCGTGATTTGGCCGGTAGTGACACGGATGTAAATCTAGAGTTATCATGGGTAAACATGTTTCGGTAATATGGATTTTGGAGTCCCGAGGAAGCATCTGTGTCACTCCACTCAAACCGAAAGTACTGACTGAAACTTTTTGCATATTTTAGAGATTAATTAAATTACCACTATGCTTCAAGGCCAGAGGTGTGTTTACCTGGCGACACATCCTGAATTTAATTACATGGCTTTACTTATTGAAACAATAATTCAACATTGTCAGTAACATCAAAGTGTCATGAAAAAACTATTTCTGTTTTTCCATTAACAAAGACAACATGTCAAATGCTGAAACTAAGAAATGATATTGTTTTATGAAAACAAATTTTGATTTTGTGTTTGATGCCAAAAACACATTTAAAAAAAAGTTAAAAAAGTTAAAGTAAAAGTAATGCTGAAAACACCTGGTGCAAGCCATAAATAAATATGATTCAAAATGTAGCCACTTTCCCTGGGCCCAAGTTAAATTCCTTTTTTGGAATCATGGGTACTGCGTAATCCAGGCTAAACAAGAAGGGCCATTCGGCTTATTAGTGTTTATTTACGGTTATCACAGCATCCTAACTTTTCGGAAAAGGGGTTGCACGGTCAGCAATTCCGCAAAAGTACATTGATGAATAGTGTGAGTGTATTATAGACATATAAACTACCGGTTAATCCCAGCAAGACATTTTCAGTCACCCAAAAAGTCTAGTAACAAAGTAAAGATTTGTGTAAGTGTGTATAACATGTATGGCTGAAAGCTCAAAAAGAAGTAAAGTCTGGTAGCATTTTATTGTGGATAAAGGAATCATTCACAGTATATAAATGTCTGGCTTATTATTCTACAGAAGCACATTTTCTTCAACTAACTGAAAAGAAAACTTTGAAGTGTCAATTCTGAAAAAGCAGAGTGATCGAGTGGCGCAACTGTCTAAGCTCTGGCCCCATCAATGGGAGATTGGTCTGTGCCCTGCAAAAAGAATAATGCTACTCAGTAATTAGTAATTTCAGTTACTAATTTGTAAAGCTTTCAGAAAAAAAAGAAAACTGGAGTAATACTATCAGCTCATTTCAGAAACCTAATCATACCTGGCTCATTTAGGGAAATAAAAATACAAACTCATTAAAATTGTAAACAAAGTAAATGATGCTACGGTCTAAACAGCTAAATAACTAATTAAATATACATGTATTATTATGTCACCTATTTTAGGTATTGTTTTTGTTATGTTGGTTTACAATTCATGTCAGTTCTATCATTGTCAGAACCTTGCAATACATTTTAAGATTAAAAAAAGCTGAAAGTCAGTACACTAATGAGATTTGCAGTTATTTTTTATTTTTATTACTCTACTAGGGGAAAAAAAAACAGTAACAAAAGTTGTTACAGCTCTTCACATTCACAGGTCACATATAGGCAAAATCATTATCTGTCAATAAATTCCCATAAATAACTATCAAAATATACGTTTTGCAGCCATGGCTGAAAGCCGAAGGGTGGATTTCAGTTCTAGTCTTGATTACACAAAAGAGTCAAAGTCCAGACAGTATCATGCAGAAAATATATTGATATTTTCTATTTTCCAGAGTTCAACTGTTAAGAAGACTGCATGCTCCAATTTAAGCAAGAAAGCACTAACGAAATAAATAAAAAATAAATTAAAAAATACATGGAAATATAAATGTTTATATAAATAAAACATTTAAAAAGCCACTTGGTGTTATTATTCCTTCTCTACCTCACATAGTAACACTGCCCCACCTGTGCAATGCCCCACCAGAGTTGTAAGAAGCATGAAATATTCTTTTAATGCCACGTTTCATAATTAATAGAAATCAGGCTTTATGACTTAAAATGTTGTTGCCTGTAGTGGTAACCCACAACATCACCGTGGTAACAATCTCACCATGACGACGCCTTTGTTTCCATTTAGCACTGTGTACATGTTTTGTTTTTTTTTTTATCACTGTGGATCAGTGCTATCCCCTGAGATTAATCTCCATCATCTCCAGCTTCACGCAGCCCTTTTTAACCCTCGGCTGTATGTGTTATTCCTACCTGAGCGTTATTCTGTGTCTTTGAGCTAACAAGCAGTGTTTATAGAAATGAGTTACATCCTCCTTGCTTAGCCTTGAAAGCTGGTTCATGTTTTTCAGCTGCATGGATATGGTCGGGGGGGGGAGGGGGTGGGGGGGGGGGGGTTAAGGGAAAAAGAAAACC
>JBBJLS010000016.1:1650326-1665474 GCA_037577275.1 Bryconaethiops microstoma
TAATTATACCACTATCATGCAATATATAACTAACTTCATCACAAAAACTGTATGTGCAGGAAAAACTAAACACAGATTTGAAATCAACATGAAAAACACTACAAAACCCACATAAACTTACCTCTTAAACGTATGATTTTGACCTGTTGCCTTGTGTAATTACTTAATTAAAACCCGGTGTGCTCAGGAATCCAAAAATGAAACCCGTGGCGGCCTCTAGCAGCCGCCCACAGTCACTGTCCCCAGGCCTGACACTATGGAAAACATTTAATAAAATCTGTGTGCTTTAAAAGAATGTGGTAGCGATACGGGGTGTGTCAGTTGCAGTGGCCACTATGGGAAATTCAGCAAAGCCCTAGATTTTTGCAGTCACTAGGTGGCGATACTTCACAAATGAATCATAACGAGCTATGCCTCTTAGAGGCCAACTTGCAATACAAATCTGTCATTTTTTGTCGAAACAGTTTTTGTCCAAAAAGTATTTTGTCTCTTCTCCACTTCAGAGGGTGCTAGCGCGAATGGACACGCCCACGACAAATCTCTCAGTCATGTGAGGTTCGAGGATGCCAAGTTTCAGGTGGATTAGTAAAGAGTAAGTATATGAAATATTCAACCAAAAATTCGGTGGGGAAACACTATATGACCACAAACATTATAGGACCACAAAATAGTTAACAAGTGCAATAATATTACTTCCTAAAGATACATGCTGTGTGTATGTATGTCCTTTAGTTGCTCTCAGATTTCTTACAGTGGCAGCTGTGTTTGTGTTGCGCTTCCTAAACTTTAGCGAATTTCAAACTACAAACTAAACCTCAGTATTATAAAAAGCACAATAACATCTTAGAAATAATAATAATAGCCTCTGCAACTGTTATTAATGTTGTTAGTGTCTCTGTTTTATGTCATGTACATGTGTCGTTTTGTTGTATTATGTCCCTGTAACCTAAAAAAATTAAAAAATAATAACAATAATAAAAGTATTAATAATAATATAGTGGAATAAGTCAATTAGGGATACATCAACACACAGATTAGTAGAAAGATCAGCGATGATTTATGATAAAAGGCTAGTTAATGCACACCAGAAAGCGGCAAATGGCTAATTAAATATACATTAGTGTTTCTACAACAAAGGTTAATCCAAAGTCATGAATTACTTTTAAAAAACTTAAATGATTAAACAGCAGGAAACATAATTTATAATCACTTTAATAACCTTATTCGCAACAAAACTTCTCAAGTATCCACATATTTAACTAATAATGCACAATTCATGTGCAAGACTGCTGTAAATGATCCTCTAATTTAGGCCCTTCTGCTCTTCAGTGATACAATATTGTGATCTGTGGGTGGACCATCAGGGTGAAAAAGTAAATAAGAATTTTTCACCTAGCAGTTTATTTACATAAGTAAACTCCTCTCCATTGCTAATGACTCTTCCTCTTCATTACTGTCAACACAGAAAACAAGAACATCTGCATTCAGAGAGAGAGAAGGAGAGAGAGAAGGCATTGCAGCAAGATGGAGAACAAGAGAGCAGGACAAAAAGAGAGAAAGAGACAGGAGCACTGGGAGGGAGAGGGGGGTGAGGAGGAAGACAATCTGGAGGGAAAGTTAGTTAGAGGCAGAACAAGCTGTTTGGGGTACGTTTTTGGTAATGGTCCATGATTGAAGTGAGAGAGTGTGAGAGCAAGAGGGAATTCTGAGCCTGAGCAGGTCAGGCACGCCGGGTGCTTAACTATGAGGGCAACTCAGCTCCTGAAGCCTCCTCTTTTCATCACCATCTGCTCCACTGGAATTAATAACTTCATTATCAATTCTTGTTTCACCAAATAAAGAATCAGCGCACAGGAGTTGTGCAAACATTACGGACAATGAAGAAGAGATTTTTCAATCCCATTCAAGGGTTTCAGGGAAGAAAAAAAAAAGTTTCTGGGCAGAGCTGTGGTTTTGTCTTTTTTATTTAATGGTGAATTTTGCATGAAAAATGTTTACAAAAGGTATTACAAAGGGATAAAAATGTACAGGATAACTTCAATTAAATAAAAACAAAAATGAAATACATCGAAAGAAAAATCCAAGAAGATATCCAAGTCCCAAGCCATAAAAGTGGAAAACAGAGAAGAACTAAATAAATAAACAGCAGTAGTCTGAAGAGTTTAAAGCAAAATGTAACATTAAGGGTCGGTTTCCCGGACAGGGATTAAGCCTTGCCCCGGATTACATAATGCTGTGAATAGAGATTTTCCATTGAAAAGGAAAGGGTAGTCCAAGACTAGACTTAATCCCTATCTGAGAAACTGACCCTAAATGTATTAAATTAATGGGTTAACTTCAGGTCTTAATCAACAAACAACAAAACAATGTTGAAACGATCTTGCACAAGTCACACTAGGGCACAATAATCACATATACATCCATAAATACATATATTTTATGTGTGTGTGTGTGTGTGTGTGGGGGGGGGGGGTTCATTATTATTCAAATGTTTTACATTACCAGATCATAATGTTGCATTAATCAAAGCTTTAGTTGAAAAATATATGAGAAATAAATATACTGTTAAAGACTAATTAAAGTGTTCATTTTATACACTTTCTTGTATTTTATTTTTCCTCTGAGGTCTACATATGTCTATGTGGTTTTATGGAGCAAAAACAATTTTCCAAAAATGAAACAGGCTGTTTTTGTTATTAGGCCTATAAGACCGACATATGTAAATGGCTTCTGTTCTGGTTGGCTGTCCTGCATTGTGCCACATTCAAAAATTATTCTGATCCAAAACACTCTTTATATCTTCACCACGAATGAGTGTGGCTGAACAGCTTTAGGCTGAACATGTGGATCTTTGCCACAAAAATTCAAGTGAATTCAAACAGCTTTGTTTCCACATATACACTGCAGGAACAGTGGGAGTGAAAATTTGAAAATATACATGGAAACTTTACATCAAACTTTTATCAGGAATCAGGTCGGTATCAGGTATATCAAGTACCAGGTTGGTTTTACACGATTTGTGGCCTTTAAGTGCAGTTCATCAACTCGTTAATCAACGAGTTATAAATGGCTTGGAAACAACGTTTTCTGGAATATGGTGGCATATGCATTTTATTCATCATTAATCAGCTTCCTCTTGCAAAATCAGGCAAATAACAAAAAGTCTTCAATACTCCTTAAAGCACCATGAATGGGTGACATGAATGAGCAATTTGTTAATATCACCATGAGATGAATTCAATGAGACGTGAACCGACAAACAGTGTAAGTGAAAGACATAATGAGTGTTTTTAGATCAGGTAAGAACTCCAGCACCTGATCTCAAAGCGGTTGTATGGTAACTGTTCCAGATGCACAGTGGACAAAGAGCTGAAGAGCGTGAAGTGATCTGTTGACGAGGCAAAACAAGTCACGAACAATGACACAGAAAATGTTTGGAGTGGGTTTTCTGATTGGGGGATGAGTGCCAGAAATCTTGAGTGGTAGCTCGGGCTTGGAACTGACTGTGAGTGGTGAGTTGGTGGGAAAGCGAGAGAAAGGGTCCATCTGCACAAGAGCTGCCAAGCAGAGGAAATTGCTGAATATAGTGTAAATACAGTGATGGAAACACCTCCAAAAGGGGGAAGAGGTCAGTAATGATACACAGAGACAACAACTGAATGGAATAGCAAATGAGCTGGAGTAACTAAGCCAGAAATGGTAAACTGAATGAATGAATAAATATGCATATCTTATAAATTAATGAAGAATGAAAAACTTGATGAAGGAAAAAACTTTTCAACAGATCTCGCATTACGGCGAAGACACTACGACAAGTCACAGCAGACACCGTGAGGAAAAATGTACAAGTAGAATCCCTGAGTCTGAGAGTCTTTACTAAATCCAATTAGAGCTCCAACCAGAATTGCTAACAGCTGCACAGCCACCCTGTAACTTAGCCTAGAGTTTTCTAACAGAGAGGTTACAGGAGACGGAAAAAACAGCCAAGCAACTTGTGTCATCAACAAATATAGTATCCCTAGCAGCAACAAAGAAAACACCTACGCATGCATTGTTGCTTGCCATTAATTACTTCAACACAAGCGGTTGTCCTTTACCGAAAGACCACAGTCAAATATGAGAAAAGAAAGAGACCACATGTTACAGTGAATAAACACTGCCTCAGTACGCAAGTGCTCAAGGTGTGAGGCGGCGGCGAGGCGAAGAGGAGAGGATGACTGGCTGACTTTTCTACAGATATTGCAACACTACAGTTGTAGCGTTCGCGTTTCAAGGCCTCCGTAGCTACAGAGCCAGGAGCCGGCATGCCAGTTGCAAAGATTCTTTATCAAGGATGTGAGCCAGAGGTTGGTTAAGAATAAGCAGAAGAATTGAGTAGTGTTGTTGTGCATTTTTTTGTTATAGGCAGACAAAAAAAAAAGAAAAAAAAAGATGTAAATTAATAAAGTATTTCTCAAATCAGAGTTCACTTGAATAAGCAAAAGAAATTGAATGTGATGAAGTTATTGTGCATACAGTCTTGCTTTACGGAAAGAAAAACCCATTTTTTGTCAGAAGACTGTCTATGCAATCTGCAATAAGACAATAATGACTATAAGTGTTTGAGTGTAAAGTATTACTATATATAAATGTTTCCTCTGATATCATTATCACAGGATACAGTCCATGTACATAAGCCATCAACACATATTTCAGAAGAAATGTGACATGCTGCAGTATCCCACCTCCCTGTTGACCACAAAGAGTGCTCCAGCTACATGGCCTCAAAAGTACCCAACGACAATGCAAAAGACTGTGTAACTGCTAATATTACGGTGTGAATAGATACTAAGTCGAAATATTTGTGTGTATGGAATCTGTTTAAAAGTTTTGAATCAGTGTTTTCAAAAATATAAAACCAGTTTGGTCAAGTAAAGTCAGGTCAAGTCAAATATACAGTACAGTTAAACACTCCACTGTGGTACAACACAAAGAACAAAAAACAAACACCGCAAGAATACATAAGTGCAGCAGGACAGGAATACACAGAGTGCAAAAGAGCTTACAGTATAAAAGAGGTAAATCATGATTCTACATACAGGTCCTGAGCCACTGTTCATATAGTAAACAAAACTACATAAAATCAGAAGATATTCGGCAAAAATCTTGAAATAGATCATTACAGTATAATATTTATTATTGAAAACTTAATGTTTTCAAACTTAGTGTTCCAAAAATGTTGAATAATACACACAGACAAACACATCTGAATAAAACATATAAAACATAACTTATAAAATAGTTTATAGTGTGTAAATTAGGATATCCAAGTTTACACAGCATTTTTATTTCTATACATAAATAAGTATTAATATGACATTTTGTTCTAAACTTCTCAACATCAGTTTATGATATAATTGACACTGACCTGCGAGACACAAGAAAGGTAAGAAAGTAGTTTTTGTGTGCAATTCAGATCTCCTTCACGAAAAAATTGCTTCATCACAGATTAAAAACAAAGAAAAAAGAAAAACACCTTTTTACAGCCTACAAACCAAACTTTTCAAGGCCTGCAAACAAAAAACAAGCTAAATGTAGTGTAGGCTGTAGTCAGGTGATTTGAAAAGATGGAGCTCTTTGACTCCCACACACACTTCAGAGAGTCAGACCGTATTTTGTGATTTATCAGAAACAGACTATATAACCACTTAACGGAATCATTAATGCCACTTTACTAGAAACAAAAGTAGAAACAAAATACTGAATCATAAGCCATCCCTTAGTAAAAGGTCTTTGACTGTGTTTGAAAGCTACATTTGCTCTTGGCCTATGCAGAATGTGACTGTAGAAGCTGTAGCTTAAAACAGTAGCGGCCCAACCCAATACCTTCAGTTACGCTTTTTGAGCGACTCTAAATCTGTCAGTCCTAAATCTGAAGAGAAAAGATTACATCATTTGGAAAGACTCGTGCTAGTGAGGAAACCTAGACACCACCTAGTGTGCACCACAAGTCCATTTATAAGTTTCTGGTAAGACCATATTTAAAGCTAACAATGTTCTGTTACGCACCCAAGAGGAGTATAATGTCATACCTGTCATACCTGATTATTTCAGAACTCTGTATATGGTCTGAAGTGTATTTCTCCCACGCAGGAAGAACATGCTTTCTCTATATTCAGAGTCGTAACACAGTAAAATAAATCTTAAACGTAAAGTGTCCTCCAGAACAATTGGCACCCCTTAATCTGAGTGACGGCTGATGAAAATTCCCCTTAATATTTTTCAATTGTTGGGTTTACTAAGCAAAAAAGAAAATATATAAATTCCATGAGCCCATTGCTATGAGAAAAGAAGTCACAGGTGATCACGAAATATTTTATTTTTTCAGAAAACAGGTCAGAATTATTGCTACCCATTCATGTTGTATTTTGTGCAACCAACATGTACCAGTTAAAGTTCCAGTGGCGTCTGACCAACTCCAAAGAAAGGTACTTTCTGAAATTCCTTCCAGACATTTTGCTGGCATGGAGGGGACGTCTTGTGGTGGATTTGGAGACATGTTGACCCCAAGATTCTATCTAAATCTGTAATTATGAAACTGTTGTCTATGGATACTTTTTTCTTTTTTTACCACCTGTCACACTGTGGCTAGCGACAAAATAACAAAGTAATTTAAATGAACAGTTTTGAATTTCTCAAACTGCTTAAATTGCCTGTTGATATGGGAATTTTAAGTCAAACAGTTATTTTCTTGTACTCATTTCCTAATTTGTGAAAGTACACACACTTCTGCCTTGGCATGCTCTTGAATCTTCACCATGGTGACTAAGGGATTTGGGCCCTGTTTCACTTCAAATCATCAAAGACTGCTTAACATTTTCTAAACACTTAAAGTGAGTTAGATATGCATAGGATCATATTTCATTTGCATTTCATTATTTCAAAATTCAAGTGCCAATAATCATGACATATTAGATTTTGTTTTAAAAATGTAATTTTTTCCTAATTGTTGCATAAACCTACATCAATTTAAGAAAAGGTTTTTTTTTTCTATTTTCAACATAATATAAAGAATAATAAAGTTAAATTTCACTAAGAGCTTTCAATCATCTTTAGCAAGGGTGCCAATAATTCTGCAAGCCACTGTAAATCAAAAAGCTGTGGTACCGAATACCAATCAGAACAACACACTGTTTAATACTTTAAAAATTATTATAATTTATCTTGACATCTGGTATCAGTTTTATCAGTACTGAATTATGGTGATGAAATCTATATAAACACACTTCCTTCAGTACTGAAACTTAAATGCTCTCAATCACAGAGCACAAAATTTTATTACGGATGATAGGCTGGTTTCTGTAAGCAGTACAGAAAAGCTGGCTAATCTGTCCATAAAAAGGTGCCTCTTAAAGGTTTTATTTCTAAGGCTATACAGAAACAGCTACCACCCCACATTTCATCTCCTCTTGGCTGCTTCTGAATTTATATTTTCTCATCCACGTAATTTAATAAGAAAGTATTTCCATGCAATGCTGTGTTAATATGGAACAACAGTATCTTTCCACCTTCTAGTCAATTTAATCTATTTTTATAAAAACACAATATGGGAGTAGTGTGACTTTCTTAATCTTAATTCAATTATTTATGAAATTAAACTAAAAAACCTCCATCTTGTATATTTTGTGTCTTATTGTATGTCTTAGAGAGCTTCTAATGTAAATGAGACCTTGGTATGAACCGCCCCTCCCGCCGCCCCCGTAAAACCGGATGAATGAAAAATGTTTGCGATGAGGGTTTGATCATGATTTAGTTTTAGATCCATTTAAGATAGTGTCAACAAACAAACTGGAACAGAAAACGGATGCCAGGCCTTGGTTTCTGAACCTAAAGCAAGTACAAGGGCCGACTTCTTAACTAGACATTTACAAAAATATTTATTTGCACGTATTATAATCTGATATGTGGAGCTTTAATGAAAGTGGTTGACAGAAAAAAATGTTAATCAAATATGGAATGCACGAGTGAAAGACGAACAAAGCATGTGACACCCGACACTTCTCTTTTAACGCGGTGCTCAGTGTAATATATAAAAGCGCAGCTTCTCCTTTACCATGGAGCCAGACAGAAAAGTAAACATTAAAAACAATAAGTTTCTGTATCCACATGCAATACGCAGCAGAAATTACACTCGCTCGTGCGGGGGTGTGCCAAGTCAAATCATAGTTGTAATTTAATTTCTAAAAAAAGGGATTACAGGGTAGATTTCTAAATAAGGTGTATGAGTGAGAGGGGAAGCGTTCATTTGTGTGGCACCTGAAGCCCAAGAGTATTCCAGGACAGCTAATTCCACACATTCACACGGGACGTTATTATAACTTCAGCGAGGTCAGAGGAAGTCACCGTAGCAATTACTCACCTCCCACCAGCCTCATTAAACCTCTGACCAACCACAGCCACTCATCACACACACAGCACAACTGTCCGGCCAATCAGGTAGCCGACAGGCGGCATGCCGCCGCCCACACAGTGACAGGGTATTGAGAGGTTGTCTGTCTGAGCACCTGAAATACATTTGTTTATTCACAATGTGTCGCCTGGCCAGACGGGGAGGAGACTCATCTGTTTGTGTGTGAGAGAGAGGGAGAATGAGAGAAAGAGAGAAAGAGGGAGAACAGAGCAGGAATAGCAGTAGAGGAAAGATGAGCTTAGAAGGAGTAGTACCAGACACTGCATTAGACAAACTACTTCTATGTGACGATATAAAGTGGAGTACTGTCCAGAGTAACGTGGCTAAATACTACTGCTCTAATATCAAAACCTCTTAACAATTGTTTATGATTTTTATATATATTTTTTTAGACCATTTGCTTATGACAGCTGCCCTTCACATTGTGTGACACGCAGAAATGGTCCACGATAACTGAACTAAATCTCTCTAAATTAACATGCATTAATATTAAGAATTTTTTTCCTTTCCCTTTAAAGTTTTTTTTTTTTTCTGAGATATGTTTTGGACTTGCCAATGGCATTTAAGGGATTGGTAGAATAAACTCTTTTAATTCTATCAATCACTGTTTCAACTGAAGTTGGTAGGAAATGTGCAGGAAGGCACATGAGGCCACACGGGCCTCACACTTGTCTTTTCTCCTGTTTTGGTGTCTTGCCTGCTCACTCCACTCTTCCCCAGTGCTCGGTTTCCGAGAGCCAACGTGCAATTGTTGCTGTCATGAAGGAGAGACGTTCGCCCACTCGTTTGTCACGAACGCTTATCATAAAAAATACTCAAGAGAGGGGAAATGTTCCTCAAACCTCATTTTCTTCCCCCCTGTGAAAGTGATAAGTGTTGGCTTTAGGGAGAAAAGATAGGAAGACAACAGGTTCTCATGTGAATGAATGACAGATGCCTTAGACAGAGACAAATATTATACAAACATATATAAATATGTATAGAGAGAGAGAGAAAGAAAGAGAGAGGAGAGAATGAGACTGAATTCTGAGCATTTAAAGAGTCTCATCCTGAGCAGCAGCGTCCCAAATGCACACAGCCTGCCGATTCTGACTTTACATCCCAGGCACAGCGAAGCGCTGATGACTAACGTGATATTTTTATTCAATCATTATGTAACGCATCGGAAACGCAGCACAAGTGTGAAGCACATGGAAGGTGCAGATACAAGCCGCACGATCCAGGAATTGTTTGCCCACCAAAGTGTTTTTGACACCTTTTCCATTGCACATTATGTCCAGGACTGTATGTGCCAAGTCCATGCTTTAAACTGAATCTTTGTCTTTCAGCAATGTAAGGTTTATTTATTATTTTATTGTTTGTTCTAAGTGCAATCACTGCCAATAAGTATTCAATACTGCGGTTTTCTCTTTTTGTAGATGCTTTTATTGATTGATGCTTTATTGATGGATGCTTTTTTCGAGTGAGCGCACAAGAGTGCAATTCAGATCCATAAGAACTTATTGATTTGTTTACCCTGAGTATCAACAAAACACATCTGATGTGTGACTTATTCACTCATTTTCATGTTCTAAAGGGGAATGTGTGACACAAACTAAAAAGGAATCTACAAATGTCCCGCTGTTAGTCCTTTAAATATCAAATAAATAAATAAATGCCGCAACGACATTGAGAATCACAAGATTACAAGTAGCCACTTTTATGCACTGATCTTAAATGATGTACGTCGCTCTGGATAAGAGCGTCAGCTAAATGCCGTAAATGTAAATGTAAATGTAAATGGTTAGAACTCAATAGCTAAAATCTATGTAAAACAGTCTGACGATGCATTAGAAACCCTCTGGAGTTGAGCCAGCACAAGTCAAAGACAAAGGTGTCTTTCCATGGTAACATATCATGAAACTGTAAACTTGGCAGTAAAAGTGTATGTTGCACAGAATGTAAAAGTGGCACAAACAGAGAAATTTAGCTGGAATCAGCTTACTTACCTTTTATTCTAACCACTGAAGGTAAACTTGTAAGATGTATTTTGGGGAACTCTCAGCAACACTTGACGGCCCACTGTAGATGCTTTGTTGAGGCCCACTTTGTCTCAATATTAGGACTGGCCTGAATATGTCATATATACATTTTGTATATACAGAATATATACAAAATGTATATACAGAATATCAAAATATTCCAAACAAGTACTTCTTATTCTTAAAACCACAAATTGAATATTCAAGATATTATAAATAACAATTTAATGTATTCTCCCTCTGGAGGTTCTAAACATATTCATGAAGTGTTAACAATAGTCAGTTACTCGTGCACCATATGTTGCTATAGGAGCCATCATTGTAGCCTCTTGTTGAAATACAACTTTTGTGAGCCATTTAGTTGGTAAGGGTGTAACACTAACAAATAAGAGTTTCTATGTCATTTATCAGGATCAGGATTTTAGTTAGCAACAGTAGCAATCAGTGTTCCCCCTCTCATCCAATACCAGAACTCATCCAAGAAACAATCAGAGGTTCTGATCTCCCTGTTGCCCTCACCAGAGTAGAGTAGTAGTACCCTACTCAGATAAGTATTAATATCTGTGTGTCACTTAGAGATAGAATGTACGTCACACTTGTCATGTCTTCATATTATGGCAAATTTTACACATTTTGATGTGGATGCCCAAACTAAACCAGCTATGATTTTATTTACTTATTTATTTAACCATTAATTATCAATCGTTTTCATTTATAGTGTGTTGACTTGGAAAAAAAAACCAAGCTTATGAATACTGTAACCCCTGCTTTTCGTTGGGGTTACATTCCAAGAGCACCCAGGTATAGTGAAAAAACACGTTGTTGTGTTGTAAAAAACATGCCTAAAAATGCCTATTTTCATAGTGTAAACCCTAAATATGCCCCCAAACAATTTAATTTCATTTTAATCTCAGTTTAATACATTACCCTGAAAGAAAATGTAAAAGTAAACCCGTATTTGTACTGTACAATTATAACTAAACTCCTGCAGTGCTAGAATGTAAATACCGATGTTCCCCCTGTATAGACTGTACTGTAATTCATGCACGTGTGTTTTCTTTGGTATAAGCAGGTAAATACAGTAATAACTTCATTTAATTTATAGTTATAAAAATACAGGGCTTTAAAAAGAACAAAACGAAAAACACGAGAACACTCAAGACGTTTCAAGTCGGAAATTCTGGGCAGCAGCCAATCAACACCAAGGAAAAATAAATAACGTGCTCGGATTGGCTACTTTCAAACCTCCCGCCTCTGAGTACAGCGAGGGATGCGTCACAGGGCAGCAGCCAATCAGCAGCAAGGAGAAATAAATAGCGTTCTCGGATTGAATATTTTCAAACCTTCCGCCTCTGAGTACAGCGGTACTTCACCATCCCAAGACGCGCTTTCTTTATTTCTCTCCACAGTAGCAAAACATTTATATATTTATATGGGAGTTTACATTAATATTTACAAAAATTAGTACATTATATTTTTGTCAAATTTAGCACAAACATTTTCAGTAACAACGATGAAATAAATGGTAACTATTAACCTTACATATGGCCATCCTGGATGGGCTCTTGTAAGATGTTAGAGTTAAGGATTTAAGATGTTAACACGCAGAGCATAATTAGATGATTATAGAAGACCACAAAAAAGAGGAAAAATCCCTCCTACCTTTATATCAACCAGTAACCAATGCCTCCAGTGTGACCTAGCAGGGTTAGTGCGGCTTGGGGCATCAGGATCCACCATCATCAGGGTGTACTTCTTCTTCTGTATGGAAAGGAAGACAGAGAGTATATAAGTGTGCAGTATGAATAAAGAGGTAACTGGATCTAGAAAATTGTCATTTAAATGTTTTCATTACATGGCACTAGTTACAGCTGTTTCACGTTACCAGAAAACCCATCTACTTCTCCATTGTTTGTGTCTAAGACAGTAATTTGCTTTGACCACCTGTTTTGGAACTTGTGTTAGTTACATTTGCATCTTGCCTTCTTCCAGGTCAGTTCTAATCTTGTGCTTATTGCAACAAGCAGAAAAAAAAATTATTTAAAAAATAAGAAGTGCATGCAATTCAGCTTTTTGGAGGGAGCCAATAGGTTCACCGAGTTTTATTTTAGCTAAAACACATCATCCAAGCCCATCGCAGTGACAGATCAATGGCTCAAGTACAGCTTCCAGTGTCCCCGAGAAACTCATCTAAAATGTGTGATGTACGGCAAAAAAATGCCTTAATTAGCTGCTGATATTTTCAGACCATCTTCCACTCCTCTCACATTCACTACATCTCAATCTGTCCGCAAGTTTTGTTTTTCCCTCTTTCTCTTCTCCTTTCTGTCTTTTTACAACAACACTTTGCCGTAAACAACCTGGCAGACATTTTGGGCGCTATACCACAATAACGACTGACCAGCTTAATTGCTCCAACTACTCAGCTTTTGCATGTCCCCTTAAAGTTGGAGAATTGTGGGAGCAGATTGAATTATTGCGTGAGCACATTTGTCATCCCTGGTGCTGAGCCCAAAATCTGCCAGACCATATGATGGCGTTATTATTATACGCCTCTCTCAGGCAAACAGGCCTGTCAATCATGGCTGTTACTGTGCAACAAGAGCCCCTCCCCACAGCAAAGACACGAACAGGACAATCATGAGTACAGTACACTGTACAATGGTGTGTTCATTAGTATAAAAAGGGACAGAATTAAAACCTTAAAGTTCTTGAGGGAATGTAGACCACTCTGATACTAACGAACAGGTTTGATTGGTAAGTAAAGCCCTATAAAAAGCCTCAAAAATGGCTATAATAAACTCTAAGAATAGCTCCCAGCTTAATTTTTCCTTCCAACACACCATCGCAGTTCATTTCACAAGCATGAGATAAAAGAAAGTGAAAAAATAAGGCTTTTTTTTCTAAGGTACCTTGCTAAACCATGTTTTTTTTTTGTTACTCTAGCTTACGCTGCTGAAATAACCCCAGGACTGCTTACGATGAATCATTATCAGGCGAATTAAAGACACTAAAACACGAAAATAAAAAATCCCTTATTTCCCCTCGTCTCCAGAGCCCAAATCCTCTGCTCACCTGACACAAAGCAATAAACCGAAACAACCCTAAGCCTAATAATCGGATGATGTTTTAAGTTTTAGCGATAGCGCCTGCAGGTAATACCCAAACACACAACAACAATGGTGCCTCCTCCGCAGCCTGTCACTGGAAACCTTGACTGGAACGTGCTGAGCTGCCACCCCCCATGGGCAGATTAAACACTGTTCTCAGACCTGTTGCCTTAGAGACAGAGACAGTCCTCCCTTCTGAACGGCAAACTGACAACAGAGCGTTACATTTATAATTATATGTACATTAATCACATGCAGCAAATTTCTGGACAACTGATTCTACCACAATACATACATTACATGACTGTGATTCGGGAAGAAAATTCCATGCAACACTTCACACAGAAAAGTTTGTTATCTCGGATATAAGCAGATTCAATTCACATTTTAAGCATGAATTAAATGAAAATAAGCTAAATAACAGTATGCATGTGTTTGTGCCTATAATGCAACATGTATATGTGTGTATAATTAATGTGCATTTAGACAGATGGAGGAAGCAAATGTAAGAGGGGGAGAGAAGGGGAGGGGGGTGTGAAGACTTCAGTCTCCTTCTCTCTCTCTCTCTCTCTTTCTCTCTCTCTCTGACACCAGCTGGACCAGCAAACACTTTAGGTGCGTTTCACAAAGGTGCTTAACAGAAATGAGAACCCGTAAATAACTACCCATGAACAGTTGCTGCATCCAACAGTTCTGTAAGGGTGAAGGGGTTCTGCCTTTTTAAACTAAATTTATGAAAAAACATATAGACTAACATTATTCATCAATGTAATTGAAGTTTTAAAGTCTTTGTAAAGATTGAGACCTCTTCTATTACTGGGGTTTCACACTCACTACAATCTGGGACTGACAACTTAGGCATCAGATTTAGTCATTCTAACAGGACACATCTTAAAATCCACTACAGGTGGGTTCTGCTTCTGGACTTTGGGCTTTTTGGAAACTCCAACATGTTTGGTTAGTGTGTGCCACGAGCTGTGTGATGATCGCAGAGAGATTTAGCAACAAAGCATAAAGAACAAAGGTGTGTCAACATCTACAGACATTGGCTACACAAAATGACAGTGATATTGCATTAGACTTGAAGACAATTCCCATGTTCGCAGAAGGAGGCGATACTTTTCCGAGCTACGGCATTTTGTATGGTATACATATTACAGTCAAGTACGTTCACTGTATCACGGTTTCAGCGCATCCTTTGCTAGACAATGTCAAACAATTAAAAACGAAATCACTACTTGCAGAAGAAAAAAAATATCTGCAAAAAACCAGTCAGATAGAGAGGAAGAAATCGGGTGAGTGAGACAGGATGGAGAGAGATGTAGGAGAAAAGGAGAAAGAGAGGGGGAGAGGGTGGAGAGAGAATGAAGAGAGAGCGAGGCCCCTTGGTGAGTTTATAAGTTCATAGTTTATCCCTGACCCAATACGAAACTGTGTCGTCCGTTCAAAAGCCTATAAATATCTCTTCTGCTTCATCCTCTCTTCTTCTTGATTCTCACACACACACACACACACACACACACACACACACACACACACACACACACACACACACACACACACACACA
>JBBJLS010000016.1:1682470-1703387 GCA_037577275.1 Bryconaethiops microstoma
GCGGGAAAAACTAAACACAGATTTGAAATCAGCATGAAAAACACTACAAAACCCACATAAACTTATCTCTGATGATTCTGACCTGTTGACCTGTGTTGTCAGAGTCTGAAAGATCTTTTATTTTGAAATAACTCTCGTCTCGATCATGAGATACGGTACGTCAAAAATTAATCCCACAAGCTAGCAAACATGAGCAAAAAACAAACTCTCTCTGGGGAGCTTCGTATTTTTACGCACTTTGTTTTTAATTGTATCTATACGGGTCCGTGAAAATATTGTTTTACATGAAACTGGTCCGTGGTGCAAAAGAGGTCGGGGGCCGCTGATATGGATTATATAGGTGATATAGATTATACAGATAAGCATATTCTTACTGCTGGATTGCTTTTGAAGTCTTGGCACCAGGATATAGGCCCAATATGTTCACTGTGTATGAAGAGCCATCATGACGTTGTGGAAGTGTGAAAACATTAACTGCATTCATTGCTGACAAATTTGCTTTTTGTTTTAAATGGCCAACACATATTTTAGTACTGAGGTCCCTTTTTAAACAGCTTAGTTTCCGCAGCTCAAATGCTGGCATTCATGTTTACACAACTGTTACACTCATATCCAAAACCAAATACGAAAACAGACTGTACATCGATTAGCTAGATCACAAATACTACAGTGAACAACAATCAGAGCCCACAAATTGATAAGAGCTATAGAGACAAAGTGTTGACTCAAGCCCTACCCATCTGATGAACATCGATATCAAGAGGTCACTTCTGGAGATTTTTGTTTCTAGTGGACCATACATTACAAGAGTAGTGTCTACAATCATTAGGTGTTGTAGATAAGAACATATGGCCAAGACGAAGCAATTACAGTATCTGTGTCTTAGATCTTTTTCTTTGCAAGATTATGTACAATATTAGATTTTTTAGTCTCTCTCAATCCTTTTTTATTGTACTGAGCAAATCATTCTTTAATATTTAATAAATTTGCATAAAACAATGGATCTTCCAATGTACCTTTCATATGAATATTAGTAAAAAATAAGATATTTTAGACATTTTATTTTTTAAATCTACTTTAAGACTTTAGAATGTTGAGGATCTGTAGAAACCCTGTTAAAGCTTGAGTAAATAACAGCACTGTTCTGAAAGAAGCTTTTATTTTTGCATGTGACACATAGACCATGCTCTCCTAGAAACTGTTCTATTCACATAAATAATTTAAGTAAATAGCGTATTAACATATCTGAAAGTTTGGCTTAGATAAAAATCCAAAGAAAATGTATAATGTTGTTAATGGTTAATGAAGGGATAATGTTGGCGGTGTGTCAAAAATACTAGATACTAATGTGCATTTGTAAGACTGGCGTTGCATTTTATGTTTTGAAAAACCTGTTTTTAAAAGTGAAACGTTAAAGGTTGAGGGAACGCACAAAATTTCAGAAATAATATACTTGCTGTTATGTTTAGTGTAATCTTACTTAATTAATTAAAAATAATTAGAAAAATAGAAAGCAAACCAACAAAAGACACTGATCTGACTCTCTTAAAACACGGAGGAAAGGTCCATATTATAATAGAATTCTGTTATAGAAAAAGGTATAAAAATATACTTTCAAACAAATCGCACATATTTAAGCCCAGAACGGCACAAAGCAAAGATAAAATATAACAGCTATAGACATTAAGCTGAAATAATTTATTGGAACACTAGAAACTTTGAGCAATTTCCATGTTTGACAATGTCAGTTTTGGTGTCTGCATGACATGCCCTGAGGATCTCAACACCATATTTCTCCTGCCTCTGATGATTTTATCACAAGGCATCTCTCTGTTCGATAGAAAAGGTTAAAACCATCCACGTCAAGTGAAATGGCCGCACATGTTGAGACAGTACATTTCAACCAAGTTTAACAAGAATGTATAAATCCCAGACAATACAAATATAATAAAAGCTATAATTTTACCAGAAATGACCCATAATACTGGCACTGCTTAAATACATCATATCAATATCAGTTCAATAGTAGCTTTAGGATGCATTAATTAATCACATTATTCTGGATGCGTAATTATACTCAAAACTTTGCCCAGTACAGTCTCTCTGTGGTTTACAAAGGAAACATGGGAAGCTTTTCACAACACATAACATTTAACATTTTACCTTCAAAACTATTGCTAAAAAATATTGTCATGTACCTCCTTCATGTCTATTTTGTCTTATCCCTAATTCATCAATGAATGAAGCCTGTGAAAATGTACTGAAAACTAAATAAAACACTACAAAGTGTCTTATTTTAAACTTTCTGCACTGTTCACGCAAAGTAACCCAAGAAACCCTATTGAGGAGAAACCAGAGGAGCAACAGTTGAAGCATAGTTTCACAAAAAAAAGCAAAAAAGAAACAAAGAAACTTAGCAGGATATGGCAAAAGCTGTGCATAAGGAAGTGAGGTGACTTCTGCCCACTTGTATTCTTTTTCGCAGAGACAAAATGTCCACATGGTGTTCCAAGTCCTTGTGTATTGTGGGGGAAGAAAAACAGTAAAGCACCTCAGTCACTTCAGGGTAATGCAAATGACTTTAATATGTTAAGAAGATTAAACTGGATAAATGTCTAGATACATTTTTTTGAAAAGCCACATAAACCTCTAGTGTTTTTATTTTGGTGAAGGGAGGGGTGGATATACGTGAGTCAGTTTAGGATGATCAAGACAAAACCCACTGAAACGCTACACTATTGGCTGAGAGAAATTGGGCTTATTCGAGATTTTGCATTTTAAGCTTCTTGGATGTAAGACCATCCCACTTCTTTCTTCATATGTTTTTTTTTAACACCAACCCTTAGGACAACAAATAAGCTACTGGGAGACATAGGTCACAATCTGCTATCGCCACACTTCCTCTCTGAATTAGGCTTGGTTGTCTTCTTCAAAGTGGTCTTAAAGATGATGAGCTCTGAAATACTTTTGCCATCCTTTTTGCAAAGTGGCTACACAAGCAAGTCTGTGAGAAATTGTACTTGAAATGTGTGGCAACTTATAACTTTTTAGTGTGCAGAGTTGAACTACTAAGGTACCTTTTTAAAAATTCATTTAAAATACATGTTAAATACATGTTACTTCGTCTGGACTGAAGATGTCTTCAGCAAAGCCCTACATCACTAATTGCCGACGGTTTGTTTGAAGAGGGTAAAACTCTCTGGAAATCTCTGCAGCAATGGTGGAACATCGCTTAAAGATGTGCAGATGCCACGGTGGAAATCTGCAAGTGTGAAAAATGTAAGAGAGAAATGGAACAAAATAACGTAAAGGGATTAACAAATGATTTGCATAACATTTCCGATGCTTCCAAAGCACAGGATCAGAGGAATGACAAGGATACGATGACTGCTCAGTCTTATCATGAACCACATTCTCTTTGAGGAACAAAGCCAGTCAAGATCAATCACAGTTTCTTACAAAATGAAACATCGCCATGTGCATATTTCAACCAAATGAAAAAAAAAACTGATAAGTTTAGCAGTACATCCCCATCCCAACTTTCAAGTAACTTGTTGACAATGAACAAGCTATAGATCATAAACAACCTGTTGTTTCACTCAGCTACCTGTTTTCAAATGACCCTGCAAAAGTTGCAAATTGTACTATCAAAAACGTTAAAACATTTAAAAACACACAGCATTAAATCACATTAAAGTCATTTTAATGACCGATAGGGCTCTACATTCAGTTGACCAATGAACCACGGCTTTTTCTACATAATCCTAACAACGATAAATATTTGAATATTTGTAAATATTTGACTTCAGCACAGTTTGACTGATTGAAATCTATCCTAATTGGATGCAGATAAATAATGTGCTCTAGCAATAGGATTACACATGGCTAATTAAAACATATTGTCCTGTCAAAAAACTGCACCCACAAAACTATCGCTCTGCCAAATCTCTCTTTGTGATCATATTCCACTGTCCTCACTTAGTCTCTTCATTTATGGAGAATAAGCTTATCATTGCCATAGCCATGGAAAAGAGGAATGAGGACAGTGCTGAGAGGCTGAAAAAGACACGAAGAAAAGTCCAAAGTCTCATTTTAAGCCAGGTGAACCAAATGGACCAGAGTGAGGAGAGAGGTTATGGACTCATCAACTAAAACCTTCCATTGCAAAACCAAATATGAAAGCTGCAATCACTCTTCGCATCTAAAACAGGAAAAGTAAAGCAAATACCAAGTAATGTTAGGTGATATCAAAGGGGATGGAGAGTTGCATAAACTGGGTCAGTAATTCAAACTGATATTCTACAATACAGTTATTGTACTTATTTACTTAAAACATTTGTAACCCAGTACAAATAAATATACATTCTGTCATTTTTGGGCATTTTTTAAATATGTGTATCGATGAGCATGAGCGGATGCATATTGAAGCAAATCTATTTCCTATCGTGACATAAATGAGCAAAATGATCACTGTTTTGGCATTATTACAGTACTGGAAATGTTTAAAAAGCAATAATACACAGTAAAATAATCACAGTACTATTGTACTATTATAAAACTATTATAATGTTCTTGCTTCATCACATCACCAACAAAAAATGTTGACAAACGACAGAATATTAATATTGTTTCCAGTGCAACTACTGTACGGACTACAGCAACAGGAAGTTCAGTGTGACTTTATAATTAGTTATCGAAAATGAAATGGTTCATCCTTAGTTGCTAATGCTCTGTTTATATTTCTATTTTCACTATAAAACAATGAGGGTTTTTTTTTTTTAACATTAAAACTGTCCCAAACTCAGTGACTGCGAAACACGCGAAGCATTAAAGTGTCACAGAATGAAATGTCTCCAGACAACAGAGGCATCCTCTCAGACAAAAATTTGGAACATCAGCACACTCCAATATCTGCACCCAATTCACATTAGAGATGGCAGCACGTTTAAGACACCCTTGCCTATACAGACAAGAAAACTCTTTGAAACGGGAATGGGCAGATCCCCCTAAACAGCTTGAAGCCGAGTGACATTTTGTCCTCATTTCAGCAACAGTTCTGCCAGATATGATCCATCATCTCCAGTTAACGCAAGTGTTAATTACTTAGGCTGCTTGAGCCTGGCTCCCGATGCTCTGTGCAGGAGCAATTCTCCAGCAAATGCTCGACAGTTTCCAGGCTTCATATAAATAGAAATTTAATTTCTGTATGTTTATCCTCACATCCACAGTAGCAAAGGCATATTCCTGAGCGAATTGATTATTGCCTTTCTGAACTTCAAAATATCCCCCACCCTCAATGCGCACAAAGACGCAAAGTAGAGTCTCTACTTTGATGAGGTTTATGCTGTTGTTGATAAAGATTACCAAAGATTATTGCGCATAAGTATAGATAATTCAGTATTTTCTCATTCCTCCATTCTCATCTTTCTCATTTGTGCATCACTTGTCAAAACATACTTTGGCGAAAAAGCTCCTCCGAGAAACTCTAATAAATATTGCTTTAATACAAGTCATCTAAAAATTCATAACAGCAGGTCTAGTAGATATTGTGACTAAGTTCATTTTAATTTATTATTTAGTTTTTTGGAAAAATTATAACCAACTCATTAAATACATGTGACAAGAATATTCAGACAAGTGAGATTGCATACATGACATATACCAGTGAATTCAGTTTAAAACAACTGTACACACATTTTACACAAAATTCACTTTTTTTTTTTTTTTAAATCACAGCCATCAGCTCTTACCATGATAGCTGTTTTTGGCACGCAAGTTTGCATCCAATCTTTTCCTGCTTTTCATGTCATGTTTTGCTCCAGGCACAACAGCCAAAACTTGGAAGCAGTGATTAAACTCAGCCAAGAGCGCACTTATGTGCAGTTCCTTGAGGAATACAAAATTACAGTACATGTAAATAAATACACAACTGTCCTAAATAATTAATCACGATCGTTTTACCATGGCTCATTTCTATTATGAGCATTTTCTATAGTTTTACATTTGCATTCCAGTTTAACCATGTCTAAACAACCAATGGACTCATCAGGTCTGCCTCTCACAAATCAGTGCATTTGATTTATTTAATTACTCCTGGCTGCAATGCTTTCATAGCTTGTCATTTGTAATTAGAATGTGAGGATAAAAACTCCCAATACTCCCCAAAATCCAGTTCTGACAGGCTGCATTGACATTGTGAATCCACACAAATGAGTTAAACAATATGCAATTACACTAGGTACAGGAAAGCAAAAACAAATGAAATATTCTGAAATTACATACAACTTTAATGACTGGTGACATTTCAGTAATTACAAAGTTTCAGTAATTACAAAGACAGGAAAGTCACATTACAGGTTTTGAGTGGCTTGCATATAAGGGAAAGGAAAATCCACAGGTAAAATAAAATCTACGCTGCTTGTTTCAATATGTATTCTTGTGTTGGCTTTCTTCCTATTTTCACAAAAAACAGTGAAAAGTAAAAAAAAATCTTATAAGTAATTGGTACAATTAACAACTGACGATGAAGGTCAATCGTCAACCATGTCAAAGGTTCCCCGATGTGTTTTAACGTAATCCAAGATATTTATCACATTTGCATTGTATCGCAATATAATCACACTTGGTACTCTGTAGGTAACAGGATACCTGGTGATGAAGAGAAAATATATACCAATACAAGGCGTCAAAGACACCGGTGTTAAAATTTTACATAACTAAAGGATTAGGGCTGCATGAATGGAAATTACATTTTTTTGCACAGAATTGATAATACTCTTAACATATAAATTTTTTACAGAAAAATATCTATACTATGATATGCAACATGTATAATATCACCTCACAAACCAATATAACCACTAATCCAGGTAGATTCAATCAAAATTTCTAAGGCATTTGCGTTTATTTATTGTCATTGGCAGATACGCACATGAATATACAGCCAATATATGGCACGTATTGGCATAGGCCCACAATTAGTGGACTCTTAAAAATACTGGTATATGGCTACTTTAAGTAATGCTGCAGTTAGTTTACTGTTCACTCTCTGAACAAAACATCAGCAGGCCAAACGATGCAAACATAAGCTTCTTTTATAGCAGGTTTGTGAGTGACAAATGCTTGTATAACGTTTTGTGCATTCATCTTGAAGCTTCAAGTGTGTCAACTGCATGTTCCTTCTACTGTAAAATGCGCTTCATTTAGCTCTCATGGAAAAATTGCCTTGGTATGGCAGTGACATGCTTTCCGTGAACAGCACACTATCAAAATTAATGCTATTATTGAATATAAGATACAATTTTGTGCAGTGCTACAGTGAATACGCTGAGTAACACCAGTATACATGTCACTAGGGGTGTAACAGTACACAGAAGTCCTTGTTAGTGGAGAAACAGCAGGTACAGGTAATTAGCATTTTGTCAGTACTGATTATATAAGTAATCTACTTACACAGGCAATTAATGAAGTAATCAGAATGCATAGCCAAACAATAAAAACGGACTAAAATGAACAATAACAAACTCTGTATGGCCTGTAAATGATTCCAAAATACTTCACCAGAAAAAGATAAACTAGGAAGCATTTAAAAACTGAATGTAAATGGGGGTTGTCTCTGAGACCAGCAGAGCAATTGCATTAACATGCAAACTGCCAACTAATGAGTGCTGAATTATCAAGGAGGTTGACGTATTACTTCACATTAAATCAGGTTTAATCTGGTAATTGTGACAGCCCTATACCACAAGTGTTTCAGTGTAAACTAGCAAACTAAAGTATCGACATGAATACATTCTAGGGGAACAGAAATGTGAGATGTCACTCGAGAGAGAAGCTCAGAGAGGCAGTAAAAAATAAAAAATAAAAAAGTGAGGAACGCAAAAAGAACAGGATACGGAAAAGGGCAGGAGCCAAATGAGGCAGGCAAAAACGAGTACATGGAAGAGGTCAGAGCTACAGGGAAGGCGAGATGGAAAAAGGGAATCCATGATAGGGATCAGAGTTCAAATGTTGCTGGCGCAAGGAATATCAGTGTAGTTCAATGCTTCCCTGCTGACCACACTTGAGGGGTCCATTTAACCGTGGACAAACTGGAGCAGAACCTTCAGCATTCATGCTGCAGAGGCTCCTACACTTCAAAATCTGTGAGGCATCAAGTCCTTACACAACATGTAAATCATCTATGTGTGTGTTTGTGTGTGTGTATGTGTGTGTGTGTGTAACTCAGGATTATATGGCTTATTGCCTGTTTTCATTCAAGCAAATATGCATAATCAATTGTGCGCCTCTAGCAAGTGCTGGAGCAGGTCTTGGCAGTTTCAAATCCATGGTGTGATTCATAGATGGTGTCGGGAGGATGGGGGGGGCAATGATGGCTGAATAAATGGGGTCAAGGGTCAGCATTATATAGTTATTATGACAAACAGGGACATTAGTAGAAACAGACACAATCTCTGAATCTCTCCATAGTGAGCTCCTGTAATCCTGCAACAGAACACCCACCCGCTGACAGCACATTTACTATCAGACTTCTGAGCTACAGTACAGGCTGCTTGAATAAAGCCTGCACATACCTACATTTATATATATATATATATACACCGTCTCTGTCGTAACAAATCCTCGCATCTCTGAAACGCTAACGATTCACAAAAATCATTATTGTATTTGGTACGATACAGTGATGGCAAAACCAAAAAATGGCTGAAGAGTGCCTTTTATTAATATGACAATGTTTCCATGCCTGGTTTTTTGGAGTACTCAACATTATAAAAGTATAATAACTGAAACAAAAGCCTTACAGAGTCCTCATCCACTGTATCACGACATGACACGATAGAAGACAGTAGTTTGATACACAGTGAAACAGTTTGATGTATTGTCTTTTTATGGCCCTAGATAGCGATGATATAAGTTCCTCCTCATCATTCTTCATTTCTACATTTCAAAACTCCCTACTTGTAACCATGATCACAATAGGAAATAAATGGAGGACAGTCGCCCACAATAAAATAAATAGAATTTTCAAAAAAAGAGCAACCTCTTTCTTCCTCCGTTGTTTCAGGAGGCCCAACAGTAAAAGACCCTTCAGGAATCCTGCATGGGTGGACGTGTGGGTTTTCCCTGGGAAAGACACACAGGGTCTTCCGGAAAGGAACCCCACCCTCGGATGGCAGATAGCACGCCGCTATGCCGATGCCAAGGCTAGCGTGGGTGAGTGGGCAGCGCGGCACAGAGACGACTAGCAGCCGTGGGCACTGCCAGGCTTAGCGATGAAGATGCCGCCCCTGTCGTCATCACAGGCAGTGGAGAAAAAAAAGGCAGAGATTCACCAAAACAGAAAAGAAGAGAAGACTGGGGGGGGGGGCTCACATTCAAATCCTCTCTTCCTACGCCCCCACATAGGTTTAAGCAGAGCGTACAAAATCATTCGCACAGAGAGAGAGAGCGAGAGAGAGAGACCTAGACGAAGAGGAAAAAGAGCTTGAGCGAGAAAAAGACAGTGAGGGAGCAGTTATTACCAGAGCAGTAAGCTTGCTCAGGAGATCACATCCAGGCAGTTCTAATCACTGTAATGGTTTAAAAACCTTATGCTCATCTCTCCTAAGCACCAAATAAAACAACAGCAAGTCCCCGCATGAACCGTTTTTCAGAGTCCCATAAGCCAAAAGAACACTTTCTACAGCCCCTGAGGGACCAGCACCCAAAACTTAACATGATTTCACTGAAAGGCAACGTCATGTTCTAGAATACAACCCAGTAAAACTTGGGGAAGGATGAGAGATTAGAAAAAAAAAACCCAAAAAAACAAACAGCTCAGAGCTCTGAAGTTCTGTGACTTTTAAATACCATCCTATTGAAGGGCCGCTTTCAAAATAAGATAATTTATGCCAGCAATCAAACTTCCACACTTTTCAAATTACAAGTTTGTGTCCAAGTTAAAAAATAAGCATTTAAGGCCGCAGAGTTGCTAGAAATCTCGTAACAACCAGTGAAACCAGTTCATGTCGTGATGCCCACCAAGACTCAACAGGAAGTTTCTAGGAACATTCAATATAGGCTAATCCATGTGTCTATCACTCATTTCAATACATTAAATCCAACCTAACACAAACAGGCTTGCACACTGAATTGTTTGTCTTGGTTGTCGGCAGTCATTCGAAATCCCATTTAAAATTTTGTTAATGACAAATATACCCTGTGCCATGTAGGCTGTAACAAAAATAGTGAAATAGACTGTATAACTTTTTACTAATCAACTGCTCTAGAAATGCAACATTTTTCAGGTTTTAATTGTGAATGTACGTATTTCAAATGTCGACAGTCATCTAAAAGAGACTTCAGCCAATAGGTATTATACCACACATTTTCAGTGAAACACTGGGGGAATCAACAAACTCAATAAAAGATTTAGATGCTGTACTTAAGGAAAGGATGAGAGGGTTTTTTGTTTAAGTGTAAAGTGTTATTTGTCATACGTGATCAATCCACAGCACAGTGTGAACAGCACGAAATTGTTCACTGCATTTAACCCATTCACAAAGTGAACACACTGCGCCCAGGCAGCAGTGTGTGAGGATGATACTTCGCTCAAGGGTACCTCAGTGGTGCCATTACTAGTCCTGAGATTCAAACCCATGGCCTTCTGATTGCAGAGGCAACTCCCTAACCACCAGGCCACCAACCGCCCTGATGGTAAACATTAGTTAGCGAGAGATTTTAGTACCCGTCGATAGGGATGGGAACCGAAATTAGGACAGATTCAAAAATACCGGGTACCCACTCTTTTTTTTTTTTTAATTTCGGTTCTGTAAATTGGTTCTTAACACTAGAACGGCAGCTAACTGGTTATACCCATAATGGCTGCGTGCGTCAATTGACGAAGTGGCCAGTTTTGCACAAGACGCTTCCTGATACGACGCTGCTGCTGTATGTTTGGACGTTTAGTCCTGCAGCCGCCAGCAGACACAGCAAGTGTCCAGTGGACTTTGGACCCAGAGCCCATCATACAGCGCCAGTCGCCGAATCAGAATCAGAATCGCGTTTATTGGCCGAGTATGTGAGTGACACATACAAGGAATTTGATTCCGGTCGATGGTGTCTCGCAAGCACAACAGTATAAAACAACAATATGTAAAGATACGTGTGTACATGTGCCTGCACCACACCCATATGTCTCTTACAGAGTATGCTGCAGAGTATCAATAGGCCAATAGACGCGATTCTACTTCTGATTCTGATGAAATTACGTCAATTGACGCTGTCAGCCGTTCTAGTGTTAAACAGTTGTCCTCTTTTTTTTCCTACCTCTGTGGAATCAAAACAGGGAATCGATAAGAACCGGAATCGATTAAGCAAAACCAGAACCGGAATAGGAATCGAAAAAATTCAAATGATACTCATTCCTACCCGTCGACGTGCATTAGTTGTCTTGGGAACATCAGGTAGTCCTTACCACTGAATCAGCCATACACTGGTCATACACTGACCCAACCAGTGACCTTGCAGTACCGTAAGAGCACAGTGAAAATACCCAGAGCTTCCGTTCAAGCATATTAACAAATAAACATCAATAAAATAATAAAAATGCATCTGTATAGCTATGTGGCCACAGAGCTGCATACAGAATCTATTTTTTCAGAGGACAGTCGCAAAAGTGAGGGAACACAGTGTCAAAGTACTAAGCAAAACAAGCCTAAGGTGACAGCAGCATCTGCTTTTTTCAGGCGCAAAAACTCACCATTTCCCTTCTGTGTTTCTGACCTGAACAACTCCACCGAATACAGAAATAGCCACCTTTCTCTTCATCACTCTAGGTTAGATCTTTATTTCAACACTTCTTCCTATAGTTTATCAAGATACCATGCAGCACAAGCCATGCCAAAATGTTAATGTACACCTTTTGGCTACTTTTCTGTCAGAAACAACTCTGAAAACCGTGGATAGTGCCTGGGACCAAACTGAAATGCTTTGTCATAGTCTATAAAAGTGGACTCTATGGCTGGCAGTCTGAAAATCAGTTGATGTGATAATGCTGAATGGTCTCATGCAGGCCGGGTCAATATGTACAAACAATCAACACAAAGTGTTATTGTGAATAATTGTGACTAAATCAATCCACTGCATGCCCCCCCCCCCACCCCCCTCAAAACAACAACAGTATGTTCAACTTTTGGAAAAAAAAACTACTATTTTGTTTCACCTGTTGTAAAATGCTAAGACACATGAACTAGTGAGCTTGTAGTTTCACGGCTGTTTCTTTGATTTAAACTGCGTACACAAAAGCGAATTGTGTGTTAATACACATAAAACCTTGTGACTGCTTAAAGCATGGGAGTGAGTGAGTTCAGAAGCTCTTTCCACATGCTTTACACATAAAACACTTGATGTTTTCCATTGTTATAGTGGGCGCAAATGTAATTCAGCTGTAGGGACCTGTAGAAAGCTCTCCAACATTAATTTTTAAGAATATTATTAACATTTAGCTGAAATAATTTAAGAGAAACAGTGATGAGGAAGAAGAATTCTAGTCTTTCACAGGCAGCGCGTATTTCTAATCCAGGCACTGTGTAAATTTCTAATTGTAATTTCTAAATTGTAAAATACAGCCAACTGACAAAAGTCATTTTTTATTATCTTCATGCGTCAAAGATATTTGAGGATCTGAAACATGGCACAAGCGGAACACCACAAGTGTTGGTACACAGTATGCTGCCAATTATCTGCTCTCCAAACTGAGAACATGTGGTATCATCGCAAGAGACAAATCAAGACATTTTAACGAGGATTTAATGCATTACCCAGGCTGTTCAGAATTACTCACACTTAATTTACTATTGTTTTTCTGGCATACAAGAGAACAGCCCACCCTGCCCAATGGAAGAGATTTACAAATCAGTTTAGCAGCGCTTCTCCGAAGTTTGGGATCAGAGGCTAGATGATGAGAAGGAGAGGGGAGGTGATGAAATGTCAAATGTTAAAATTACTTAAATCAAGAAAATCAGACAAAATGTTAAACTGACAGTCTTGGCAATAACAATGTTTCACTTGTTTGACATGTAATAAATACATTAAGACAGTGAAATAGGCCTTTGCTGAGAAACTTTGTACAGCTGATTATAGAGGCATCCCAAACCAGCTCAAAATTACAAGGAAACTTGCAGAAAATATAAGCTTTACCCATATTTTCATCAATAATATCTATGTTCATAAATGCTGTCATACTGAAATTTTGTACCATGTCTTTCTAATGCTTTTCTAATTTGTCTAGTACTGCTAGAATGTCTTCATTCAAAAATTTATTTTACATCATTGTTAACTTGAAACTAAACTTATTCTAGAGTAATCTGATTTTGTTAGGGGAGTAAAGCCAGCTATTCTGTCAGCTATTCTGTTAGCTTCACAGACAGCAACGGGGCTTAAAATTGTAAAGATAGTCATGGATTATTGAATAATTAGCAAGTAGACACTAACCATGGGTCAATCACTGGGTATTTCAACCAACGTGACTGTTGGAAAGGACATAGACTTACAATGGCAGATTTCTTCACGTTCTAATCTCTTTATATTTCCACAGTAAGGTTCCTACAGTGCCGTCAACATTACTCTTATCATTGGCAGTAAACAGAATGTTAAGTGAACAGCTGGCCGCTAGAATCCACTCTGGCTGAACATAAATGCTATAAAACTCTGCTGAGATTCCAATAGTAACCTCTTCTACTTTTCAAAAGCCTCCTGTTCCAGTGAGTGCACACTGCATTGGCTTACTATCGGACCAATTTTTTTAAACCAGAAACTTTGCGTTTGTTCCGTCATCAGACGCATTTGCGTTCCATTTATGAGAAGTGTGAGAATCAGTCAGCTACTTGCTGCTGGCGTGGGAACCCAGTCATTCACCACTGTTAATCACACGACACAGCCTACCACAATGACAAAACCTGTTGAGCCTTTTCTGAACGGTTCGTTTCTAGATTCATGTCTAATGGGGTTTAACAAAGCCATGGATTTGGATAATTTCCAAATATCAAAAGAAAACTGTCCATCAACAGGCTACAGTCGTAAGCAATTGCTTAGCCAGTTTCTTGCGCATTTTTCAGTGCCAATGGACCCTTTTCACATTCCCTGAGAGGCGACGAGGATGATGTCGTCACGGTAGGGAAAATATAACAATTACAGGAATGTATATAGGAATGTATGAGACTGCATTTTTACATTCTTACATATGCATCTCATTTTTTCCATGAAAAACATTGTTCATTTGGAAGAGCAAGCTTAACAAGATCTAATTTTCAAGCCTTTTGAGAATTACCTATGTGACATGAGGATCCCAAGACCGTTAGTTAGTTGTCAAATGTTTACTAGAACATAGTCAGTGTCGAGCACGTTTGGAGCAAAGTTCAGGTAGTCATGTTTTTTTTCATGTCTAATATTAATGTTGTTTTGCAAAGTGTCAAATGTTGAAAATGTCCTGGTTGTTGTGAGTGTTTTTGCGTTGACCAGCATGCCGATTTTATATTACTTCAGTGTTTGTACAGTAATATCACCAGTGATCAACACAATCACGACACGTAACCCTGTGGCACAACAATTAACTGGCAATCTACTGAACATTTGCAAACTTAAGAATAAATAACAATAAAAAGCGTGTTGTTTCTACCATTCACAGACAGCGTATTACCTTTAAATCCATACAGCTCACAAATCAACTGATAAAGTACCAGCTGCCAGCGGTCTACTTGGACCTTGTGACATTCACTACTGCCTGAAAATGAAAACTGATTGATCAGACACATGACTTTTGTGGAAAAGTATATAAATATCCTACCGACGACAGAAAAGTATTCTCATTAATAAGCACAGTCAGTGGTATGCTTTCCCTACTATGACACCTTGTTGAATTCAGAAGTGTGAAAAGCATTTCAAAAAACAAAAACTGACCAAACTTGGACCTTTGACAGACTAACTTTCACTTTAGGCCTATGACTATCCTTCCATCCCTCTCCCCTACCAATACTGAGCCCTACACGTCGCTCAAAAGTGCATGGGAAACGGTAGTGGCTCATGTAGGCAAGCCATTAATGCACTAATGGGCAGATGAATGTATGCAGTGACTAAGATGCCAAATTTTGTGTGGGCTCGTAAAGCTTGTAAAGACATCAACGAAATTAATGCAATTTCAACCCGTTACCATCATAAAATATACAAATTAGAGCCAATACATAGTAATGGGAAAGGACATAAAATGTACAGTGCAACTCATTACTTTGATGGCGCTATTATGATTTCCAAATGCACCGCAATGGCATATGAGTGCTCGGAGTGGAAAAGTGGAAAACCAAGTTCATGTCATGTGGAGGGTTCAGTCATTACTTCAAGGGCTGAGAGGGAAATCTGTTGTTTAGCATGGTCCTTTGCTTTTGTTTTGGGTAATGAAAGCCCATTGAGAGGCGGACATGCTGGACCACTGCCCATTCTCCTCCGTTTCAATTACCCAGCATGCTTTCAGCGGGGTAATGAGGTGGGTGTCACCGCAGGGGCAAAGCGACAGCCAGTGACCGCTGCACTGCCACTTGGCCTCTCGTTTCCGTAGTGATCAAGTGCCAATTGGAAGGGTCGAGAGGGCGGAGGAGTGAAAAAGACAAGGCACAACAGGGTAAAAAAAAAAAGGAGAGAAAAGGGAAGAGACCCACCGCAGACCAACGACTGGCACATACACACTGCAAGGCTCGCTCGCATTCTCACAGCGGACCTCCAGCTACCGTATGTTTTCATAAGAGTCAGATACACAGAAGCAGGAATAGCGGGGAATTACGTTTCAAAGCCCAGTAAATAAAGTTGGTATTGATTTAATCTCACATGTAATCCGTTTTGCTGTCTGACACCAAGTCCAGCAATAAAAGAGAATCATGTAGGACAGCATAACAGATAATACGACCATACATCAATTGGGGTTTGGGAGACATTAGGGCGATAGATCACCTTCAAGCCAGACTGCTTAGCTACGGAATTTATAAACTAGCTCCTAAAACTGAAGTGGCTTTCAATTTTGGTTTTCAATTTATAAATACTGTACGGTGTTTTGCTGCTGCACTCCGCTAGGGTTGACTCCGTTCTATTTTTACTTTACCACAGTGATTCTACCACCACCAGGACCACATAGCTGAGTCTCAAACAAAACAGATTTAACAGGAGAAAAGTAACAATCAGATGTCTGTCAATGTGTCACAGCGACTGCAGCGATATTTTCGCCTCCATTCATTTGATGCTTTTAGCGCACCTAAATTTATTTTTTATTAAACAGTACCGACTTAAAACATATCGCCCTATGAACGCATGTGTTTCCATACTGTTATGCTCCTATAAACTAAAGCACAAAAAGTCTTGCAGACACATGAACCTGTAACACACACAACAAGCTAAGCTCTTCCAGCACACACGAGGAAAAAATAAAGGTGTTGTCACGTTGACACAAGGTGGTTACACTCTTTGAAATACTTTTTTTCCTCTTGGACTGTGTGGTACAGTAGCTAATTAGATTACTAGGCAGAGTTATTTTCTTTAAATGAATTCACAAGTTTATGCTGCCACAGGACTTCACACTCAAATGAAAGCCTTTACAGAAAAAAATTAATTTATTTTAAAAATTGCCGCACTGTATTCTGCACTGCTCCACCCTGGAGTTAAGTAAGGATTTGAAGTTTGTGCTCAGCTGCGTCACATCCGCTGGCAATCAGTCAGTCGCCAGAGAAACTGCATAAAACTCACTTGGAAATTAACTCACCTTCTATGTGATTTGGTCATTAACCTCAACCGTTACTAACAGTACAGCCCAAAGTACTCCAAAGGTCTAATTCAGCTTAAAGAGCTGTCACCTATTGATCAACGAGGGCATATTAATAGGTTGAGGTTGAGGTTGAGGCTGCCAGACAATGGTCTCCCTATCAAAATGTGGAACGATATACTGCCAGGGGTGTCTGAATTTTAATCCCAATGAAGTTTCTGCCTTATTTTCCTTACTTTTTTCACACTGCTAATAAAAAGGCGAAAACATGAATGTCAAATTCTGCAGTGGCACAACACTGGAAAAGAATGAATTAAATATGACTGAATACTGTAAGCTAAGAGGGGAAGCTCACATGAAGCCAGAATAATCGTAGCTAACATTCACGGAATTGATTCATGAAAAGGAAGGGAAACTTTTGTGAAAAAGGACAAAATTACAGTGCAGACCTGGGACCTGGATTATGCATTACCTGCCTTTATGTGACAGAGCAAACCAAGAAGTCACAGATTGTTTCAACTTGTGGTTTCTGGTCTCTTCAGACGTGCAGGGTTTGTTTGCCTAAGTAATGGAGTACTTCTGCCACCTTCTGGACACATTACGATACAACACTACTGGTCAGGACAATAGATCCAAAGGAACACAGACTTGACAATGGATGGATTATAAAACATACAACAGCGTATGTTGATGCGAATTTAATGAAATGTATAAATTAATTCAAACATCCTACAACTTGAGTCACCCTGGAAAAGCTGTTGAAACATTGTCACATATTGCTGTCAAGGTGCTTTTAAGTAATAGTTCAGAAAAAAACGATAATGCTGTTATCAGTAAATGAAACTGTGTGGCCACTAATTAGTATAATAGACACAATATAATCCTAATTGTTGGCTACCAATAAGTCTCTGTCAGCATGTTAGAATGTTGTCAAGCTAGTCCTTTCAATAAAGTTTCAACTGGGTTTGTCATTTCAGCACTTTCTACTTCATTTGTTTGTTTACTGGGCACCAGTTTATTTACTGTTGTATTGTATAAAACAAAAACGTAGTTCTGAAGTTTAATGTCAAACCAAGGACCAATCAGAGACACAAAACACAAACCACTGTGAGAATCTGGAGTTAACCTTTCTTACCTTGTCAGCAGTGGTCAACTTCACCTGTGGAGGTCCCCACTCCTTGCTGATCTTCTCTCTCATCTCTTGAGGGACAATCATGCAGGTGTTTACGTCCAGATCCGGATATTTTAACTCTAATCCTCCCCTAAAAAAAAAAAAAATCACCTTATTGGTATAACAATGCTTTTCATCTTCTGGCAGAGATTCTATATCTCTGCCTAGACCGACTCCGACGCCACACATTTGAAAGCATTTGGGTGACTGTGATTTTTATGCTACTCATGAAAGGCTTTAATACTGAAATACTGAACATGAGACTGCTTATTGGAAAGTTAGGCTATTGGGCTTAGGAGATGGTCAGTGTTTTGAGTGGGTTTTTTTGAGTGGGAAATGCCAGTTAAGCTGCTTTGCATCCATGACTCAGTACTTTGAGGGAATCCTACACATTCAACAAGATACGAGGTGGATCTCGACAGCCTACAAGCTCGAAATGCTAACCTCGCCCCCTTGCTGGCAGCTTTGTGTGGGTATCTGAGAGACGTCTGTGCAGGCTTTCAGTCATCCAAGTCATTAAATTCTCTAGAACAGTTCCAGTAATACACCAGCAGTAGCTGATGCTCAAAATCCAGTGGATTTGATTTAACTCATTCATGTCCAAAAACATATAACACTCATTGTTTTCCCTGAATCTGGTCTTGGTGCTTTGCTTGCATTAGCACACCCACCTTAATTCAGCCAGGCATTATGAATGAGCTGATTAGTGTGTGTGGGGAGCAGAGAGAGTCATTTTCCTTAGATTTTTAGCTTAGGCAAACACAGAGAACAAATGAACCAAAAGAAACAAAAGTTCACACATATACAGTTATGGTCACTAGATTCGACTGACTCTGATGCCACACACTAAAGCACATGGCTTAGTGTAATTTTTACAATATTTTTCAAAGGATAAAACACTAAAAAAGTATTGGGACGCCTGACTATTACACCAACATGGACTTTAATGACACTGTATTCAAATCTATAGACTTTAACATGGAGTTGGTTCCCCCTTGCAGCTATAACAGCTTCCAACCTATCTTGGAGGACTTTCCACAAGAGTTTCTGTGGAAATTTGTGCTCATTCATTCTATAGAGCATTTATAAGGTCAAGCACTGACGTTGGAAAAGAAGGCCTGGCTCGCAATCTCCATTCCAGTTCATCCCAAAGGTGCTGGATAGGGTTGAAGTAAGGGCTCTGTGTGGCCAGTCAAGTTGTTCCACACCGAACTCATGCAGCCACGTCTTTATGGAGCTCGCTTTGTGCACTGGGACTTAGTCATGCTGGAATAGAAAAGGTTCTTCCCCAAACTGTGTCCACGAAGTTGGGCAATGGCGTTGTCTCAAATGGTCTGCTGAAGCACTAAGATTACCCTTTACTTGAAGTAAGGAGCCACCTGAATTCAATAATGAAGAGGTGTGTCCCAATACTTTTGTCCATATACAGTATATCTCAATGAATGCATTTAATGAAATTTTATTAGACCTAGAGTGTGACATAAAGACTTTAAGGACTTTGTGCGGTGGTTATTTGTGTTCTTTAATTATTTGGTGAGTATTTTGTTGTTTTTTCTATACTTACTTGCAAAACTCTGTATCTTCCAGACTGAGGCCACTGGAAGTCGTTGCCTTGGTAACGAGGACGCTCACGACCACCAACAGACAAAAGCCCGCCAAACCCATCTCAACGGTCTTTTACAGAAGAGGCAGGAAGATAAACAAATAAACTACAGCAGAATTTATTCACATCTGTTTTTTTCCCACCAATTGTAACTTAAATAACAATACATTTTTGATAGTATTTTTTAACCAAAACAGTGTTCTCTAGGCGAGGTTGAAGCCTTGCTGCCAGTTCCACAGGTTTATGTCTCTGAATTTTCAGTTCCACCTTAAACAGGGCACGGTGAGTCAGATGCAGAAGCAATTCACAACCGTTTGTGTACGTCAGTTTAAGGTGGAACGGAAAAATTGTGAAGAGAAATGACACACGACAGGTTTTAAGTGACAACAGAAACACCTCAGCAGACGAGGAAAATTGACGACAGCTCAAAGTGTTCCATTTGTCTTGTTGTTCAGGAAATTACTTGTTTACCTTGAAATTCAACGTGAATAAGGAGCACACTTCACTCAGGAGACATGAACTCGAACAGATGAAAGCTCAAATGTCAAGTTTAATTTGGGAAAGTACACCCGCCCACTTGGTCACTAGGACCGCTTTCATTGGTCGCTGTGGTTTGGGACCTCTGTTGGTTGGTCAGCAGAAGTGTCAGTCATCCTCCAGGGCCTGAGCACCAGCGTGCTGGTGACATGGCAGTCTGTGGAGCCTCTGCTTTCACAGTTTGTACTGGATTCTGGCCAGACCGTGTTACTCATTTGCAAAATTTGCATTCGAGAGTGCTGTTCATTTGTTTGTCCTTTACCTTTACTTTGTCTTAAACTGCTTGGACAAAAGTATTGGGACACATCTGGGTTTGGGCTAGGCCCTTTACTTCCAGTGAGGGACAATCTTAATGCTTCAGCAGACCAAGACATTTTGGACAACGTTATGCTTCCAACTTTGTGGACACAGTTTTGGGAAGAACCTTTTCTATTCCAGCATGACTGTGCCCCAGTGCACAAAGCAAGCTCCATAAAAAGAAGGTTGGATGAATTTGGTGTGGAAGAACTTGACTGGCCCACACAGAGCCTTGACTTCAACCTCATCCAACAGCTTTGGCATGAACTGAAATGGAGATTGCGAGCCAGTGCCTGACCTCATAAATGCTCTACAGAATGAAGAATGGACACAAAGAGTGGAAAGCTGTAATAGCTGCAAATAGGGTACAATGCCATTAAAGTCACTGTTGGTGTAACGGTCAGGCATTACAATACTTTTGTCCACACAGTCAGTCAGTCAGTCTGTCTATCTCTTTATCTATCTATCTATCTATCTATCTATCTATCTATCTATCTATCTATCTATCTATCTATCTATCTATCTATCT
>JBBJLS010000016.1:1703487-1716918 GCA_037577275.1 Bryconaethiops microstoma
AATATATATATATATATATTTATATTGTTAATTTCTGCTTGTCACTCTACATTTCACCATTCAGTTACATTACAATGTTTAGGTGAATCTCTGAATGTGTCATGCAATCTGGACTTTATCACAAGTCAATTACATTCGATTATTTTGATATGAAGCAGAATGTCTTATTTCCAGTGACACCTATAAAAGCTAATGGCAAAATAAGCCCTGGTTTAGTAACTGTTACTGGAGGAACATCAGATCACTCCTGTATTCCTCACACATCCTTCTCTGTGACTGATCTGTCAGGTCGGAGGACTCTGTTGGTTGTGAGTAAGCTGGATCTGATGGATGCCGGAACCGATGCACTGGAGGTGCTACTGGGCCGTGTCATCCCGGTCAGGCTCGGCATAATTGGAGTGGTGAACAGGTGAGACTGTATTGCATAAGATAATAACAGGAACAGATATTTACCATGAAAAGTGTGCCTAGTGCGATTTTACTGGACTTTTCAGGATTAATCCAAATGCCAAAGAGAGTTTTTTACATATTTTGAGAGAACTCCAAACCTTTTCACAGTGTAATTGCTTAACGTTGTTCGTTTGCACACCTAGTAAATAAGCAAGCATTCAGTTTAAAGCTGACGTTCTTTGAAAATTTATTTATTTTTTTTACTTGTTTTACCAATAAATAAATCACAGAATTAAAAAAACACTTCTTTAACTATCAACGAATTCACTCTGGCCAATGTGGTGTGTCATTAAATTGAAATCAATTTCTGATTTGTAGCCGTGGAACATCAATATTCATCTGTAAAATTAAGCGCTTAATCAATATTATGAATTATTGCAGCCATTTAGGAACTCTGAATCAATAGTAAGGAGGTTGTTAGCGTCTTGATACACAAAATTTTCTCCCGTTCCTTTCCTCAAATACTGCACATTCTGTATAAAACACGACTTTCTCTGTCATGTTGCTGCTACAAACTGCACAATCATATTTATTGCAGTTCTGCATTTTTTTGCACATGTAAACTCTGTTCTGCATCTTTGCACATCTCTGCTGCTAGAATACAGTACCGGTCAAATATTGTATTTATCCTCACTTCAGCTGTTGTCAGTTGCACTGAACGTTGTCTCGTCTCGTCTCGTTTAGTTGTTATTGTTGCTCTTGTGTTCTTTTTTCTAGCTCTTTGTCCTGTCTGCACTTGTGGTCGTGTGTTCTGTTCTGTTCTGCTCTTGTTCTGGTCCTGGAGGAAAGTTGTTTCATTTTTACTATGTACTGTGTGTATATGGCAGAAATGACAACAAAAACCTACTCAACTACTTGACTTATCTTTTATTCTTTCTTGTTGCATGCTGATGACTCAGTAATTTCCCTCAGGATAAATAAAGTTCCTTCTAATGTTAGCAAGAATTACAGAAGCAGTTGCTCTCTAGAAAGGGTGAGTTCAGTCACGTCAAGAAGTAGCTTATTGTCATTTCAGTCACATACACAGTACACAGTGAAACCAAACAATGTGCAACACAAAGTGCTGAAAAACACTATTACAGAGAACAAAAACAGAAACACCACAAGACCGTACAAGTGCAGACAGGACAGGAGTAAATAGAGCGCAAAATTACAAGCAACAGTACAATAATTAACAGTCCTACAGGTGCACCCCTGCTATAGATGGTGTCAGTGGTCAGTCCTAGACCCAAAGACCCCATGCATTGTGCATCTTTATGATTTCCCTGCTCTGACACACCTAACCCAGCTGATTAAAGAAGTTGATAACACAGTACCTGTGCCAGAGAGTAGAAATTGCTGTGCTTTGGGTGCCTAAGATTGGGATAAAGACCCATTCTTGTAGACCAAGGCTTATATACATTACACATGCAGTCTATTCACAACGACACATAATTTACAGCAGCTGGGTGCTTTGGAAGTGGGCCTGGATTATGTCAAAATGAGGTGCTGTATGGTCACTATTTCACCAGTGGAGGTCAAATTCTTTTGGGCTTTATTAGAAGGGATTAAGACTTCTTGGCAAGTGGTAGCTTTTATCTAGAAAGCTACCAAATACAATGGGTAAACGTATCTATTTTTTGTCTTCTTTATATATTCAGGGCCTCTAAAGGTTAAACATCCACCAGGCAGCCCCAGTATAAATGGGTATAAATGGGTATGCAGTGATGTTCTGTGTCCAAAAGGTACATCCAAACGGTTCATCATTTACTCAAATATAAAAATAGAAATATCTGTCGCCTGAAGACCGTCATGCTAATCAGTAGTGAGTTAATGTAAAGATAATTGTGTCTGTAATGAAAACTAGAGAAACACGTGACCATCTGCTAATTCAGGTTTATTAAACACTATTTACATATTTCATGAACACATGCTACAATTTTTGATTTTCATTTCCTGATGTTACAAACTTTTTTCTCCCACCCCCCCAAACCACCAAGAACTAACACCAAAAAAAAGTCTTGTAATGTCGAGGAAACATTCAAGTTTTGTGTTGAACCGTTTGAGTTCCTCGACAGAGCGACTGTGGCGTGGTTGTGATTGTGCAGCAGAGGTGCGTCTCTTGGTGGTGCTAATTCTCCCTTTGGTTTTGTGCTTCTTTGCAGCAGTGGGACTTTAGCACAGAAAACGCATGGACGGGCTCTGGAGGTTTCTGAGGTTCCTTTTTTCATATTTTGTTTTTGTAACACCTGATTTTTTTTTTTGTTTGTTTGTTTGTTTTGTAGGTTTTTGTAGTTTTTTGTTCTTCTAATATAATACAAAACATCAGAACATGCTTTCAGGTTAAAACTGCATTGAAGTGCACGGTTGCTTTGGATGGGCCCGGTATACAGTAGCCTGCCTATAATGCTGCATAGTGCTTGACTGTCTGTTAGAACCTATTTTTACTAGTTATAAAAAAAATGTAAGCAGCATTAGACGCCTATCGAGAACCAACCTGGAGACATCTCCAGCATGCACCTAACTGTGACGTCCCCATTCCCCACTCGTCTCCATGCGCAGCATCTACGGAGCGTTGAAGATCTTTTTGAGTGAAATAGTAGGAAGAAAAGTTTGAGCCAAAGTAAGTGTCAATAATAATAATAATAATACAACACAAATTGGAAGTATAATTCCCTGCATTGATCGGGTGGGCCGTGGACCGCCATGGGGTGGATGAAGCAGCAAACTTGCTCGTTTCTGAAGATCTGAAAGGCTACATTCATTTACATGGACGTTTTTCACTATTACTAAAGTGCTTTTTTTTTTTCATAATAAAGCCAAGAACAAAAAAAGAAGGCAAAATATAAAGTACACAAAACACAAACACACACATTCATACACAATGTCACATACGTATAGCATGAATACTTTCAGTACATAATCTATACACCATGTAGAATATGTTTGGTACTTACAAAGTTTTCTCCACGATTGAGTACAAACAAATACAGTACAGAGTGACAAGAAACCTTTATATTGTACATTAAGGCATGGGGTGTCTTCTCTGCAGCAGCAGATACGGGTTGGGCTTCGTGCGAATTGCTGAGAAATCTGTACCGGTTCCAGATCGCTGCTGTCCGAGGAAATCAGAATTCTCACATTTGGTTTGTTTGTACATAAACAGTTGTTTTCTATACATTTCTCAAATCTAATTTCCCAAAGAGTTCTGGAAACAAAATGTCTCTATTTTTGACAACAACCAAATTTTCCCAGACCAGAACACGAGGCTTATGAACATTAGTACATGTGCATGGTGACGCTTGCCTATTTCCAATTTTAGTCCGTATCTAGATTTCTGAATATATCAAAACAATCTTGTAGCAATGCCTGCATTAATATTGTCTTGAGTTACTGTTTCTGCAGAATAAAAGTCGAATTTGTTTTAGTAGCACATTTGCTACTGAAGTATTTCTCATAAAGAGGCAAAGCAGATGAAGGCCCTCACTTCATTCAAAATTTCCATTGAAGGAATTTCACGCATTTACATAAAGTGCACTAGGACTGATGTTTTTTTTTGTTGTTTTTTTTAATCACAGGTTAAAAATCACTGCCAGTCAAAGTGACAGCAGTAACGATTTCTATAAGCAGCACAGATCCCTAACAAACAGTATAGATCAAATGATCTGCAGTTTTAAATAGATGTGAATATCAATCAACTAGCAATTTGATTTGAAAATTATTTCAGTGGTTTCCATTAATAAAGCAATCAAAGTACACCAATGCTAGAAGATGCTCTGTTCAAGATACTGTACTACAGTATATCTCACAGTTCCTGTCTCATGATATGCATGACTGGTGAACATCACCAGAAGCAGACCACAGCTAAACCAGAACACAGCTACACGCCATTTAACTACATTCACTCGAGTCAAACGGATACATTTCAAATGCCATTTTAAAAGGGGGACGTGTAATTTGTTGCACCAAAAGATGGAGATGCGAGCTGGATCACCCACAGCGACACACCCTTGACAAGTACCAACTGAATCCCTTCTCTGTTGTTCAGTACCGAATTTCGCTCCCTAAGCCGTCAGTCTCATGAGTCTCAGTTAGCCAATAAGCATGCTTGCTCCAAAAATCAGACTGGTGATTGGCTGATGGGCATCTTACTAATAACAAATTAAAAGGACGTGTTTCAGCACTCATACTAAACAGCCTTTCAAATCTAGAACGTATGTTTGCGACGCTGTATACATATATATATATATACACATACATATATATACACACACACACACACACACACATGTTTATATATGTTATATATGTTTACTAAATAAAAAATAAACTAAAATATTTAATAAAAAGTACACATCAAGTAAATGCATTTTTGCAAAACTGGATTTTATTTTACAGATTTAATGTTTATATATATCATTTTTTGAATTTAATAAAAATGTATCGGAAAAAAGGTATCGTTTAGGAACTGGTATTGAAGCCAAGGTGTCTGTAACATGTTGAGCGAAACTTAGCCCTACTCTTCAGCATTCGGGGGGGGGGTTATTACCAGTACATTATTAATACCAAAGACAGGAGGATTCAGAGCTTTGCCTGGACTGTTAATTATGCATTTACCTGTAGATCCAGAGAGTCAGCCATAGTTCTAAACCTGCCAGGCACGGGCGTGGTGTGGCTTGAGTTTAGTTAGTGTATCATTTAGCTGTCTGATTAATATCAACAAATTATTTATTTGTGTTCCTTGGTATATTAAGGCAATATTTTTCCATAATTTACAAGTCGACTTACAAGTCAGCTTCCTTGGCTGTGTAGCCCAGGTAACCCTAACAGCTAGGGGGCACAAACCCAACGGTTTGGTATAACTGCAGGTCTAGAACTTCTACTGACTCTCCGGGTTTCCAGATGTTGAAACCGGGGGATGTAGGCCTTGTAGAATCTGGCAAATATACTTGGCATGATCTAGATTTGTCTATACCTAAGCTTAAAAAAAGCCGCGACAGATATGTCAGTGACTACCACTTGACAGTAGTCCGAGGTAAAGTTTCCTGAATTGGTAACCAAAATCTCTCAAAAGAGATTAAGTGAGCCATGCAGCATGGTTTCGATTCTAGCAAGGGATGGGAACCACCTCAGCAACATCACCTTTCCAAGACTCTTCCCTTGCACAGGAAGTGTGAAGGCTCAGTGGTGTAAACAGACGGCCCTGCAGTTCTGAGTTTGTGCTGGTACGTGCCCATTTGGTTCCATCGCAATAGTCGTGTCATTTCTCAACTCCAACCCCAACCCCTCGATTAAATGGAATCCCAATGGAAACATTATTACAAACGTAACACGGTATCATAGATACTGGACAGATTGCTCTACCGCTGTATACACATCCCAGACACATCCAAACGTCTTAAATCGACGAGATGTCCCAGCACGCGTATTTTGAGGAACGAAGCATTCCTCCTCCGTTCACTTTGAGCTCACTCACACGAGGTTTCTCCGATTATTACTAATACCTGTAAAGTAAACAGACGTTCTCGGTATTAAATGAGATAACCAGCTGAAAAGTCACGCCGAGATGTTTGTGTAAATGCCACCCAGCTGCATGTGGGAGAAGGATTTGTTCTTCGCATGAGCACCGTCTTAGGAATACTGCAGAATGAAGGGGATGCGAGGCATGTGCAACAATAGGGAATGGGTTGCTGCTTCACGAATGCAACCAGCGGTCACTCCTACTAATCGGCATGATCTCGAAAGATCGCGTATCAGATCATGTACAGCCATATCAGCCGACATGGATTCAAAACTAAGAGCAGAGCAGTTCGGTTACGTACTACTTGATATGCGCCATGCTTGCAAAACACCCATCTGTCTGGGGTTCAAATGAAGCATTCGGTTCAAAAGCATCTTGCCTAGTGGTATTGTGCAGCGCATTTCTTATTCTGCTTTTGTCTGCGTTTAGCACTACCTCATTCACTGTGTAATACTTCATCTTCTCTGACTGCACGGCATTCTACATGCTACAGTTACTTTAGAGCTCTGAAACTAAATACAAGCATCATTAAGCGTCATCTGCTCTCTACATAGATAGAAATGTTGTTTGCAAACGATGGCAAACATCCAGATAAAATAGACCAGTCACGGGCCTGCCCGTGAAATTACATGTGCATATCCGGCGTCGTAATTCGAAGAGTGCGCGACATGCAGCGTTCACCAAGTAAAACAAAAGGTGTCCAGTCCTGCTCCTGGAGGTCAGCTGCCATGTAGAGTTTAGCTCCAACCATAATTAAGCCTGGTCCTTTTAAACAAGATCCTAAGGAGAATCTATATATTAGAGTCAATGAGGTCCTGAGCAGGCCTTCTTTAATGTCTTTGGAACGTCTTTGGTCACCAATTACTTCATTTTTAACCCAATCTGAACTAATACGTTTTGTGATTTTTTTTTCAAAAGGACCATATTTTGGTATCTTGAATGACTTCCTAACAGTATTGTTCCCTCTTATCTTTGGATAACTGCTACCACTAGGGGTGTAATAGCATTGCACTCCCAACAAATGGTGGTTGGACGTTCATTTTTCACTTCTAAAGTGTGCCTCACTGCAGCACTGCGGGTCTTAACTGTTTATACCACCAAAAAATGGCATAAATGGATTGAGGAAAACGGCTTTAAGAGATGACTGGAAGTTGACAGGGCTTGACATTATACAACTACATTAAAATAAACCAGGATCAACTCTGATACAAGTCGTTTTGATTGGATTGGGAAAGCCCTGATTTGAGTCTGATGTTATAGATCAGGATCAGAACTAAAGTCACACAGTAGCTCGCTGGGAGCAGGACTGGGCACCATTGAAGTAAAGCACTCAAGAGTTTACTTTGGTAAAGCCTGCAGCGAGTGACCACACCCTGGCTACACAGGATCTCGAGGCCTTGAGCCACGGGTTCATTTGTCTTGTAAGGACTCAAGAAGGTCTGACTGTTTACTGAGGGTAGCGGGCTGTTGGAGATTCCCATGGTTGTGATATGGTGGGTATTTTGAGTTTTCAGGAGAGCTGGTCTGCCCTTGACTATTGTTGCTGAATAATGTCAAACAATGGTTCGTGTGCAACTCCATTATCACCTCGACGTCCAATACACACCGACCACTTGTGTAACGAACACGTGGGAGAGGGTCCAATTACAATGAGAAGATGAGAGCCCTTTTTCTGGAAGGTCATCACAAAAAAAGACCACAGTGAGCAAGATAAAACAAGTCACTTTCAAAGTCTCTGTCAGGGCTAGCTGGGCATTAAATCACGTTCAACAATACGTTTCCACGACAGCGGGACGAAAAAAAAGAAACACCACATAATTTGATTCTGGATAATTCAATTGTGTCACTGGATCGTTTGGACTGAGTGAGCCTTATATAGCCTTATAAGATTCTGTGGTAGCCAGTATCTGCTCGCCTGCTTGACCTCCATCATAGCACTGGACTGAAATCTTTGTTGCACTGGAAAAAAAAAAAGAAAGAAGGAAAATATTTAAAAAAAAACAAACAAAAAAAAAAAAACGCCCTTAGTCCTCTATCTGACAACCAGGGTTGCAGATTGAAGAGCAGCCAAAACAGATTTTTTTTAAGGACATTTTGTTTAGATGTTCTCAACTGTCCTGCTTTGTAGCTCAAAATCACTTGGTTTGCAGTTCTGTATGACAGAAGTGTCATTTAGCACTTTTTCATCTGCTGATTCTGGTCCAAACGCACAGCTTTAGAAATCTGTCAGCCTTTAAAATGCAGAAGAATCAAAGCTTCAGGTGTGTTCTGCATTGGTAGGAATATGCAACAAAGCAAAAAATAAAAAAGCCCTACAACCCTCTGGCTTTCTTGTCTGTTCCTCTGTCTGGAGGTTCCTGCCCAGAAGCTGGACGATGGACAGTTGAGCCTGAGGTGTACCATCTACATTCCATCTCAGACTAGTGTGATGAGGTCTTCGACGGTCAATCACATGACGGCTGAGGAGCCCGGCGAGGAGGGGGAGTTAGAAGAGGGAGAGGACGGAAGGTTCCAGAAGAGCCACTTGCGCTTACACTGGCGTTTCTGGTACAAGTAGTCCTCCTTTTCTCTCTCCTTACGCGTTCGCTGGTAATGATCGTCCTCCTTCAGGTACCAGACCGGGGGCCAGCGATGCTTCTCAAAGTATTCCTGGTTCTCTGAAAAAGCGAGAAAGAATTATTTATGATTTCCTACATGTCTACAAGGCTACTTTCATGTTAATGTGTCCCTGAAAGGTCAGTTTCCCGTAGGGGTGTATTCTTAATGTCAGGGGGAGAAATTTAACATTGTTTTATAGCATCTGAAAGATTACATTTTATGAATGTACAAATCGAAAAAAGGTTTTTGTCTGACTTTTAATGGAAACCCATGACGTAGAAACCTGCCACGCCGTAGGAATGAGAAGTTGCCATGGAATTTTTCATTCCGAGACATTTTATACTTTACACTTTCATTCAGAGCTCATTAAAATATACAGCCTAGAACAAAGCATGTGCACATATTTTTCATCTGGAGATGAAATATAGTAAGAAATATTTTGTGTTTCACATAGAATCAATTGTTACAAAGTAATCTCACAGATAGCAAAAGTGAAAACCCAGGATCTCTGAAATTGGTTTAAATCAAGTCGTCCATCTTCAATTCAAACCAAGTTGTTTTCAAAATATGACAAATTTTTTAAGCTCAGGGTTGGAGTCACTCTTGCTATGTAACAGGAGGCTCAAAAATGTCCTTTTGACATCAGAGATAATAATGGCATTCTGAAACATGTCAAATTCACAGTGATGACAAAATGACAATTTCCTTTCAAAAGTGAAAGACTAAAAGTTAGTCTGCAGATTTAATGTGTTTTAATCAAATATATTTAACTAAGAATTACACAACCCATCCATAATGGTCATTGCTCACACACAGTATAGGAAACATGCGATATAAAAGTTTCAGAGCACACTCCGTTTTTCAAAGGATCTGTTATGGGTGAACATCCAAAGGCATAGAAAGACACGCATGTGACATTTTGTGTGTAGACAGTAATATTTATTTAAAGGTTGTATTGAGTACCTGTGGACTTGGCCTTCATGTCACGAGGGAACTTGCGGCAGACGCTATTGTAATTGGTACAGATGTGGTGGAGGCACCATCCAGCCAACTGATGGGCACCATGAAACTGAGAGGACAGGCGAACACATAGCAAATAATACAAGAACAAAATAAGGCTAGAATTTTTGAGGATGGTGAACTTTTATTCCAGGCATGTCAGTGTCACAGCATTAGTCAGACAGGGGTAAGCTGGTCAAATGCACTATAAAGATATTATGGAGAGACTATAGAGAGACTATAGAGAGAACTCTGCAACCACTTATTTCCTCCATTCTCTAACAGGCACGTTCACCATAATGCTGCAGTGTTTTTGCTAGTCTGGACCCGGGGTCTTACCTGAGCCATTTCTAGATAAACGAGTACGTCTCCATCTATATCAGCTCCCATCATGGCGGCTTCCATAAGCACAGTCACCGTGTACAACTCTGAAACACAAATAGAGTTTCCCAAACCAAAGAAAAATCCATTTAGATGTATTTATACTTATTCATCTGGCAAACACCTTGATAGAACAGGCTTTACAAACGGGCAAGCAATGTTTAAATCCTGTTTGTTTTACAGTTCAGACGATCCGTTTAAGTTCCTCTGCAGTTTCTTTATGATCGACTGACCTTTTAGATTTACAATGGATATCGAAACAAGGTATGAGATGCAAGAAAAGCACTTTAACAAAAAGCAGAGAACATATAACAAAGTCACTGCGTTGGGGAAAAAAAAAAAACAACAACAACATATTGACATATCTGCTCTCTACTGACTCACGGCCACCTTCCAGGAACCAAAATATCCGGCCTATTTGCAGTTACTGTCTTATCCCATCTCTGCTCTGTTGTGACGGCGGGCTAAATTTACTGAGCGCAGATTTGAGGCTACAGCTGATAAGACTCTGGCTCTTAAGTGCATTACTGGCTCACTAAAGCTACCAGGAGCTAAGTAGCTTAGCGGAGACGTGTGTGTGTGTGTGTGTGTGTGTGTGTGTGTGTGTGTACCTGTCAGTGCAACCAGGTGAGGCAGACAGAGACGGTTTGCAAGGACGATGAGCTCCATGGCATCCAGGTCTGGGCGAGAACAGAAGCGGCCTGTGTAGAGATACTCCAGCACCGCACGCATGCAGCTCCGCGTGGTGTTCGGAAACAGCACCTGGGAAACATGCGACAAGATAACACTCAACACAAACCGCCGAGGTGTGGTGTTCAGTTTGCAAAACCTTACATTAGACTCAAAGCTCCTTAGAGGAAGAGTCCAAGTCGCCCCTCACCCCAGATGTAGTCGATCATCCGAGAAACTTTGGGATTTTATTATGATTCTTCACTTTACACTAGAGGTCAACAATCGCTCAAACATTTCTCGTAAACACATCCCGAAAACCCTCTAAACCCACTAAAATCCTCATCCAGCTCTTCATTAAGGTGGTGCAGACTTGAGGAAGGTGGGCGGAAGCGTCACGTTTTGCGAAAACTATCCCTTTAAGCAATCATCCTTTAACTAACTAATCCTAGCTTGCCACTTAAGACACATTTGGCAGGCTTAAGTTTCTCCTGCTATTAATATTTGAGAATCTTTGAAAGGAAGGATGAACTTACATGAGCCCACAACAACAGGAACTCATGAATACACTTATATGTTCAGTCCTAATTTATGCATGTGGGGAAAAAGTCTAGAAATACTATGCAAGATCACAAATGCAGGGTGGACAATATTGTGGTCAGTAATAATGACAGTAACTGTTCTTTGTAATGGGAAACATTCACTCCATCGGTGTAACTACTCTTCAGCTAGGTTACAGAGATGACCCAAGGCAAAACTATTCAAAGTAAAGTAAAGTGGCCCTTTATAGTGACACATGAACACAGCACAGCACAGCACAGCACGCAGTGAACACAACAGTGAAATTCTTTCTTTGTATTTAACCCATTCTCCAAGTGAAACAGGGGGCTGCCACCAACAGGGGGCACCCGTGGAGTGGTGTGTGGGGACGGTACCTTGCTCAAGGGCACCTCAGTGGTGTCACTAGCAGTCCTGGAATTCAAACCCATGACCTTCTGACCGTAGGGACAACTCCCTAAGCACCAGACCACCATCGATTTAAGAGCGGTGCTTCAGATCAGTGAGTATTTAACACGCATGTCTCTTTGTTTGTCACATGATTGTAACAAAGGCTCTGTCCACTTCCTGTGGGATTACTAGATTACTAGAAGCAGTTTATCACAGTGGACTGACTCTCTAATACATTGATCCCTCTGTGGAACAGAGTTACTCCTAAGTGCTGGGAATGCAGAGACTGTTACAATCGAATTTACCCACATTCTGAAGCACAGGGTGCTCATCAGCTTTCTAGGCAGTTTCACTGCTCCACCAATACTGATTACAAACGCTCCTGGGTCCATTGTGACAAACACACTGAAATGCGTCTTCTTACATTTTGTTTTTGTTTTTCCACTCACTGAAACACAGAGATACTACAATTGTGCAGAGGACAAGATCTTTTATAAAGATTTGATCATTTTCAGACAACAAACAGACAAGGTTGGTTGACTCAAATGTGTCTGTACAGAATGTAATTTGAGAGTAAATGTAATTACATAGGATGTATATAATAGAATATTATAAAATATAAACGATGATGTCACTTTGCACATTCATTTTACAAAAACAGCTCCAGACTGCTATGCAGGGATGACACCTGGCATCAGCATTTAGGCGGATATCAGCAGAAAATGCTGCATGAATCCAGTGCATAGTGTAATAGATCGAAGCCGAAACGGCACACACTCTCACTGTGTGATGCGATGCTTTTAGCTGTGTGTTCCCTCCCTGTGGGAAGTTTGAGTAGTTTGAGTAGTTTGAATATGACGACCTACTTTCAGATGCTTACATCAAAACAGTTTGTTTTGAAGCTCATTTTAAACGTACACTCAAGGTTTTGATATCAGTATCGTAAAACGGTATCATGCCACGAAAACGAACCGCGACACTATTTCTAAGTGTTAAAAAGAAACAGTCAAGAACCTCCGCGTACCTCTTTAGTGCAGCTCTCCACAAAGGGTCCTCCAAACATGGCTGCCATCCAGTCACAGCTTGAGAGGAGCAGAGGTTTATGGGCCATGATCGTGCCATCGTCCAGCTTGAACACCACATCTGCTCAAGATAAAGAAACACCCGAACCCCAACAGTAAAAATAAAAACCAATTAATAACATGTGATGCTTGTATCCATAAGAAGCTTGTCTTTCAACATAAACAAACACCGAAATAACAAACAAGCTTTAGATGATGTCGAGGTCTAGTAACGTTTCTCATGGCAGCGCTGTTTGCTGAGATGCTGGTGATGCTTTGATTAAAATGTCATTATCTTAACTGTCTATAAATCCCTCGGTCAATATTCCATTTTCCTTAAAAGCTGATGGAGGAACGCAGCAAAGAATAAATAAATACGCCAGCTCTGTGCTTATGTAAGGACATGAAGAAAGCTAAGTCAGCAGTGGAGGAGCAGCTTGATACCCCCCCAAACCCCGAACACGCTGAAAAACATCACTGGCTCTCCCGAAAGACTTCTCATTAAATAAGCTTAAAAAGCCAGCTGGCAAAATACGGAGACCGGCCCGTCGCTGCGGGGGTGGATGACTGAGTTGCTCAATTTCGTGATGAGGTAGAGGGGAAAAAGAGCTGGATACGGGAACATTCAGTTTGCTTGTGTGCTGAATGATGTTGACTTCTGCTGAAGGATATGGATAAAAAAAAAATAAAAAAATCGCAGTGCAATTTTGCAGTTTTGACTGAAAATACACTCTGTTCAGACATTTAAAAAATGCAGCATGCACACATTTAAACACTATGAAATGACCAAACACTGAAGGAGGTGAAACACAGTGGAGACTATAT
>JBBJLS010000016.1:1756449-1767647 GCA_037577275.1 Bryconaethiops microstoma
AATGTGCATTGTTGCGCGTTCTCTCTCTCTTTCTCTCTGTCTCCCTCTCTGTCTCTCTGTCTCCGTCTCTCTGTCTCTGTCTCCCTCTCTGTCTCCCTCTCTGTCTCCCTCTCTCTCTCTCTCTCTCTGTCTCTGTCTCTCTGTATCTGTCTCTCTCTCTGTATCTCTGTGTCTCTCTGTGTCTCTCTCTCTCTCTCTCTCTGTCTCTCTCTGTCTCTCCCTCCCTCCCTCCCTCCCTGGCTCCAGGGAGGTGCTGTTCTCTTCCATTACTGTGCCCACGTGACTGATAAAGAGCGTGTTTTGTTTTTTTCCCCTCTCTCCCCTTTTTTTCCACCCTCTCTCTGGCGCCGGAGAGCAGGCGTAGTATTGGAGAGGCACGTGGACTCCCATGCTGCAGTGCTGCAATGGAACGCCAGCACTTACTCCCATTTCCCCCATCTTGTTTTTTTTTTTTTTCCCCCTCTCTGTTTTATTTAAGGAAGCAGCAAAGCATGTTTCTAGATGCATATCAGCAAGTTGATATTCTGTCTGCATGGTAGAGCAATAGGTTGTTTCCTACCAACACAATTAAAAAGGTCATAAATATTGAATGTTTCACCCCCAACAAAAGCCCTTGATTTGCTTCATTATTTAAAATCACATTGAAAACAATTAGTGGAAACCTTTTTCAGCCTCCGGCCCTCGTGTTGGCTTTGTTTTTATATTCCCCCTCTTTGCTTCTTGCCCTGATTTAGGTAAGTAGGTCAGTTACAGTTAGCCTCTGTAGCAGCTAATCTCCTGGTCAAGCTGGAATGTGGGATATTCCAAACTCCGGGATCTGTCTCCGAGCCCGCTGTTGTGTTAAGTCGGGAGTTTTTGGTGCATTACCTCATCTCCATTCATGTATTCACGCACAGGCTTTTAAGTCGTACTACTGAACCAGCATTCACCACCCAACTCACACCCCACCCCAAATCCCCATCTCAAACCGCGCTCTCATTGGCTCTCAGGTTCGTGTGAGCCGCACCAGCTTTTTTGGGCACCATGGATACAGCGGAATGTAGGAGAGCTCAGCCTCAACCAATCGGAGCACAGAGGCAAATTCGTAAGTTGCCCCATGGCCTCAGACGATCCTCCACAACACCCCCCCTCCTCTACCTCCATCCTGCCGTTGCTTCTGTGCTCCAGCACGCAATCTCTCAGTAGGGGGTTGCTGAGCACAAACAGCCCACTTCAGGACCCTCTCAATCACAGCTCACGCAGAGAAGCCCCACCGCCCTCCGGGACCACCGCAAAACCAGACTAGAGTCCACATGTACCATCCTTCTCAATACAGGCACCTCACTGCCTTTGCTCAGTGATACTTATTTCAGTGTCCTGGTTCTGTTATGGTTTAGAGCTGTTTAAAAGCTAATACCCCTACCTTTTTATACACCCATGAATTCACACTGCATTCACGGCATAGATTTTGTTTGTTTGTTTGGTTGGTTACTAACAAACTCTATGTAAATTGGAAATAATTCTAAAATACATTATCAGTGTAAACTGTACAGTTTATACAATCTCGATCCCAATATTACTTTAAACTCATATTCTGTCTCTCTCTTTCTCTCTCTCTCTCTTTCTAACACACTTCTACTGTCTCTCGCTCTCTTTTTCTCTAACACACTTCTGACATCAGCAGTCAGCTTACCGTAACACGCCCCGGTCCTAAATCTTTAATGATCTTACGTCTGCTTAAAACACGGTCTGAAAACACTACATTCTGAATATATAACTGTATAATGTCTCCGTTACATGTTCAAAGTATTTACAAAATACCAAATAACAGTTTTTAATATAGAGAAGCTTATTTGTACTTGTTTGGTTTCTTTTTTTACCTGAAATAGGAAGGAAAAAGCGTTGTGTTGGTGTATGAGCTAATGTTAGTAGGCCAGCTCTCCTTGGCGTGACCTCATTGCAGAATGAGCGGGCTGGTGCGTGTGGGATTGCGGGTGGGCATGCTGGGCAGAAGCTGGCACAGCACTGGCCCTCTTGGCCCCGACTCAAAGCTGCACTTCCTCACCGGAGGCAGCAGTGCACTGCAGTTAGTGCAGGAGCGCCGTGCAGCAGGGTACAGTACACAATCATACTGTAAACTCTCCAAACACTCCACACTCTCACACTAATTACAACCACAGAGAATGAAATATGTCTCCTGCTGAATTCTGTCACACACGACGAATCGGCCATGGCCTCAGTCAACTGTCCCCACACTCGCAATTTTGAAAAGTTTTGTGTCCACACGTTAAAGCATCCTCAAAATGAAAAAGCTTTTCTCCAATTTATTTATTTAGTCTGCTTTGGTTTGTCTCTCTGACCATAATCTCACACAGGCATTGCAGTGGAGGTTTGTGAATGAAACCTGTTTTCCCATAGAATAGAAACTTCTCAGCTTCTCAAGCATTTGAACCGTTTTCTCTTTAAGCAATCCCCATTTTTTTCCATCAAATAGTACTCATAGACACCAACAAAAGTTTTTTGAATGATTAATGTTCCCGAGTATTCAGTTAATTCAGTGTGTTTTTTTGTTTTTAGCCATAAGTGCGACTTCATACAAAGAGGTCACACAACTCCACGAATGTATGATGTTATTTCGCGTTTAGTCAAATGTCTCATAATTCTTTGGAATTTTATTTGTTAGGATTTTCCCCTTCTTTAATTAACATGAATACCTAAATTTAACAAATGCTAATATAAGTTCAAATAGAAATACAGTATATCATTGCTGTTTTACGAAAGTCTTGCATCTCCCTTTTGGTTATTGTTGTTTTTTTTAGTTATAAAAAGTAGAAATAGTCTGAAAATAGAAATGGTCTGAAATCACTTATGATAAAGTTTCATTCTTTTAACATACATTAAAAGTGAAGAATAATTTTCTTCTGCTGTAAAGTTACATTTTGAGAGATAAGGTTTTGAAAGAAGGTTGATGATATAATAACCATTTCCCTGCCCTCTTTGAAACGCTTCCCTTTCTGCTTGAGTACTTGTGTGAAACTGATTGGATGTTATTTGAGGCATCTGAAAACTGACATTTTGATGTCCATCACAATAATCATATTGATGTGTTTTTATTGTTTTTTTGTGTTTGTGGCTAGAGACCGATATGAGCTAGAAACACAAGATCTTGAAAGCAAAACCTGCTGGCGGTCGCTTTTCTTTTTCTAAAATGATCCAAAAAAGATGTCGAGACCAGTTGCTGATTGTACACATTGGATTGTGACTTAACATTTTGTTCGAAATCGACATGACTGACTGGCTGATGCATGGCAAACTTTGTCAAAAGTTCAACTTGACAAAAGTGTCGGACTGTTTCAGAGCTCGATGGAGCAGAAACAGCACCAAGCATTAGTTTCTATTTTACTACTTTTCATAGAAATCAGCAAGAAATACATTTTGACAGATACTACAACTACTAAACTTTCTGGGAAGCAAAAATCAGTTGTGGATGTCCTCATATCGGTATTCATATTTGTATCCTCATATTTTGAATGAATGATCCCAGTTTCTACGTGACTGTGAAGAGTTGGATACCCAAGACTGCCTCAGTCTGCTTTATTTCTGATAGTGATTGCAGGTTTGCCCTGTTTCCAACCTCTCTCTGCTTTGCCTTTGCTTTGTCGAGCCGTGAGCCCTGTGTGTTTGTAGGTGTGTAGAGCGTGGCTGTCTCTGAAGGTTACGCAGTGTGCGTTTGGTCAGTTCATGGATCTGGCAGTGTTGCGCACAATTCTGTAACATGTCATTTCAGGTTCTTTTGTCTGTCGGAGCTTTGAAGTTCTTCCTGTCAGCAGCTTGTCCTGCCGTAAATCTGTACATGACTAGAGACATTTACACACACACACACACACACACACACACACACACACACACACACACACACACACACACAGGATTTTTAGCACCTCCAGTCCACCTGATGCACATGTTTTCAGACTGTGGGAGGAAACCGGCGCTGCAGTTGGAAACCCAACATCCACGTCATGTTTAGAGAGTTTATTGTAACTTTGTGTGCTCAATTCTTCCTGTTGTTAGATACATTTGGCCATTTTTTCTTGTTCTAAAAGACAACGTGCTGTGAAGAGGCTCCTGAGGTACATGGATTTCAAGTGGCTAAAACTGTAAAAGACATTAGGAGATATATGTGAATGTATCTCCTAATCTCCAATCTCGTCTGTCACAGACATTGAATGCTACGTTCCTTTCAGGAGCAAAAACGATTATTTTACTCGTAGGAACACATCGTCCAGGGGGCATAACGGTGACGTTAACATGGTGTTTCCACACAGTCATCACACCACTGGTGGCCAGTTAACTCCTTAAAGAGGAAGGAGCTGCGTGTGGGCCCACAAGCTCTAAAACTACAGAGCTTAAATAATAGCGGCGACCCAATAATTCGTAACAGATACTAAATAATTAATAGCAGTTTATTGTTCAGATTAATAAAAGGTCTGCGGTTTAACCCTTAGCTGTCACAGTTATTGCCAGCGGCAACAAAAGCATGGAATCATTTTATAACCACTTCGCAACTTTTTGTTCACTCATAGCTCATTAAAAAGCAGATTCTAGCTGGGCTGCTGAGTGGCTCAGGCGTCCACATCACGGTTGTGTTTGCAGAAATAGAGGAGGAGATATTTGTATTGAATTTAAAAGTTAATGTTTATTATTGTGTCTTGTTTAACACTGAGGAGAAACACAGTCCAAGTGAAGTGACCATTTTGTCATTCGTGAACACACCACAGCGCACAGTGTGAAGAGTGTGAAATTCTTCCTCTGTATTTAACCCATTTAACCAATTCACCAGGTGAAGCAGCGGGCAGGCAGGAACACGGCGCCCGGGGAGCAGCGTGTGGGGATGGTCCCTTACTCAAGGGAACCTCAGAGGTGCCACTAGCAGTCTTTGGATTCGTACCCACGACTTTCTGATCGCAGGGGCAACTCCCTAACCACCAGACCACTGGCTAAAAACACTGGAGATGTCTAAATTGCCCCTTGGTGTGAGTGTGTGTGAACTTGTGTTTACCTGTGTGTCCCCCTTGTGATAGACTGTCGATCTGTCCGGGGTGTTTCTCCGTCTTTCGCCCTGCGAGCACTAGGATAGGCTCCAGCCCCCGACGGACCCTGGTTAAGGATAATTGGCTCAGATAATAGATGGATTAATCCAAAAAACAACCAAAAAAAAAAAACCCTGTTTGTCAATTCTTGATACAGACAAAAACCAAAGGGCAGACTTGAGCCTGTGCATTCATAGTATAAATCAACCATAAACGTAATTCTTTACGTAGTTCAAGACCCTTATTTGGAGGTCAGTTTGCCATGTACATGCAGATGCTGAATAATAGGGACGCTACAAACCTGCAAATTATGCAAATGTGAAATTACATCTAAACGGCACAACAAATCATAACTAAATCCATTGCTGGGGTTAAGAGGTTACGACGAAAATAGGAAATTATTGGTGTAATTTCGATTCTTACTCTTGTGGGAAACTCCATGGTTGGCTGAGGCTGAAATTCTTTTGGCAAGCTTACCTTTATTTACTTATTTTTTCCTGTTACATTCAAGAGAAGGCTGAGCTGGCTAAGAGTTGCTGAGTCACGCCTCGGTCTCAATGTAATTGGGGAACGTCCGCTGCACCTGCAGGCGTGACTCATAAAGCACTTGGCACTTTCTGACTCTTCTGAGCTTCTGATGGTGTGGGCTGGTAACACACACTCACCTAAACAAACACAGGCTCCAGGTGAATGTACAGTACAGTAAAAAGGACTCATCAAAGAGAGAGCAAGGAGGGATTACTGTACAAGGCTTTGAGTCACTGGATTCAGTCAACATTCACCCATTATCATCCTCTTTCATCGACCCCATTGTGCTGTGGTGGTTAGTTAATTACCCACCCGTGTTATTAATTCTTCCCTTTCTTTTCCAGACTCACTTATGAATCAAACAGTCTACAGGGGTGTCCAGCTGAGGGTCTAAGCAAACACTACTATTCTCAACCAATAAATATAAAAATATCAATATAGCAATATTGTATATAGATATATATCTCAAACTATTACAACGACAGTTAACCCTCATTTATCGCGGGGGTTACGTTCCAAGAGCACCTGCGTGTAGTGAATAACTGTGATGTTGTATGTGGATAAAAAACGCCCATTATTATATTATAAACCCTAAATATGCCCCAAAATATGCTCCCAAAACAATTAAATTTCATTTTAAACTCAGTTTAATTCATTACCCTTAAAGAAAATGTAAAGGTAAACCCATATCCATACTGTACAGTTTACACTGAACTCCTGTAGTGCTAGAATGTAAATACCGATGTTACCCCTGTATAGACTGGACTGTAATTCATGCATGTGTGTTTTCTTTGCTATGTGCTGTCGTTTTCTTTGGTATAAGCAGGTAAATACAGTAATAAATTCATTCAATTTACTGCAATAAAAATACAGGGCTTTAAGAAGAACGAAACGAAAAACACGAGAACACTCGAGACGCTCCACGGGGGAAATTCTAGACTGCAGCTGTGTTAAAGGGCAGCAGCCAATCAGCAGCAAGGAGAAATAAATAGTGTTCTCGGATTGGCTACTTTCAAACCTTCTGCGTCCTGAGCACTGCAGTATTTCACCATCCCAAGACGTGCCTTCTTTGTGTTCTCTGGATGGTACCAAAACATTTATAGTTATTTTTTAGCTAAATAATTTCATTTGAAAAAAAAGAAAAGACAATCTTGCTTTTTCATAATACGAGACCTTTAATGTGGGCCCTTTAATGCCTAACGTCACACGAGTCACTTCAGTACAGTGATTATACGCCAATTCTCCATCTAAAAAATCTCATAAGTTATTTCTGAATAAAGCATTTTATTATAGTCAGGAAATCCAAACTTTTGAATGTTAGTGGGGTAATCGGTGTTAGTTTGCAATGTCTCTGAAGGTTCAGCAGGGACACACATAAAAGTCATTTATACATTCTTTCCCAGGTCCAGACCCTCTTTTCCATGCAAACATTGTCTGGCCGTCCGTCACTGTGTGCAGGAATGCAAACAATTTTGTTAACAAATACCAGCGTGCAGTGAATGCCGCATCTGGCCTGTTTATGTTGGAGAATTGGCGTATAATCACTGTACTCGCTCGTGTGACTTCACGCTGATCTTTCACAATTTGGAAGTAGATACATTCTTAGAGGGGCCGAAAGTACAAATGTTAAACGTGTATTAATAGAAAACGCTGGCATTTGCTACATATAAAACAGTTACGAATAAAAGGACCCACATTAAAGGGCCCAGATTATGAAAAAGTCAAATTAAACTTTCAAACCGTACTCTAGTATATACTGTATACACAGTACGTATGACCTTTACAGTGAAGTGCTACAGAGTGTTGTTAGTGCAGGCAGTCTGTGGAAGAGTTACTGGAGTGGAAGATGGGGAAATAAACCTTAAATGTTGTACTGTTTCTGGCTATCATTGCACCCAAAAGGAGGAGCTGAAGTTTACAGAGCTAATGCTGATACAGTTGCACCCATTAGATATCCCTAATTATGACTGTTCTTGAAAACCACACCAACAGGTAAAAATAAAATAAAATTTAAGATAACTGTAAAATATGCTTTAAATATGATTTTTAAAATAGAACCATTCAAATAAACTGCATCAATATAAAAAAAAAAAGGTTAACGCAGCCAAGTGTCTTAAAGTTAAAACTAATTCTTTTTAACAGGAGGATGACTAACACAGCCTGTGCACCAAAAGAAGTTAATTTCGTTTCAGTCATATTTTCTTTCTTTCTCATAAACAGGCTGGTGATGATGGTTTTGAACCCACTACGTACACCAAAGAACAGTAACCGGCTTCACTGTGCCTTCACCTGCTCCACCAAAAGCCTCTTTCAACCTGTTGACTTGAAATCTGTCAGGTTAGCAACGGGAGGTCTCACTCTGTCCCTTCCATGTCTACCGAGTAGACACTTTTGATCAAAGCACTTCTGAAAGAAGTAATTAGAGCCTCACCCCAGAAGCCCAAACTGCAGGCCTCTGAACTGGCTCTCAAAACAAGCCCATCTCAGGCTTGCGTGTCCTCAACAAGTCAAAATCAGCAACCCAAGCATCCGTGCGGTTCTTCTACGAGGCGCAGGAGGTCAGGTAGTGGGGCAGTCATCCATCTTCATGTGGGAACGCACTCCCACACGAGGCTCCCAGCCACAAACACGGACAGAAAACATCTCCAGAAGGGAGGACCTCCGCCAGACGAGGAGGAGGCCGGCAGGTGTGGGCTTTTAGAATGAGTCTATTTACAGCTGTGGCAGTGGATCAAAGCTCTGCTCACATCCATGATCAAGGCTGATGGGAGAAGCCCTCCCATTCACCCCCCCTTGAAAAAAAAAACCCCAAAAAAAGGTTTATGACCAACAATTAATGCGAACTCCACAGGCCCAGCTCTCCACAGACCCGAACGCTCCCAGCGAAAGGAGGCCATAATTATAACGGTCACAAAAGGGTGCAAGAACAGACAGGAATATTAAGTCAGAAGGTTAGAACAGAGCACTGTTATAACAGCCTTGTTTGGCTCGTCTCGCCCCCTGAAGCATGAACCACAGCAAGTGTTATTTATTTTACATCGCACGCTGAAATAAAGACTAGAGAATGAGAGCCATTTACAGAAGACATGTGCCATATGTGCTGTGCACTTTCATAACTACCAGCCATGGAGAATTTTTTGTCCCAAGCACGATAGGGAATACTTTGTCTCGAGCATTATTTGGATTACTTTGGTCCAAGCTTTGTCAATGTTTCTCACCTTATCAACTGTACACTTATGTCTAAAAAGGTCAAGAATTATTACTGTTTTATTCTATGCAATTACATATTCAATTACATACTGAATTACACAATTACTTAACTTTATTTCTGTTCAATAACTTAATTACTTTAGTTACTTTAAAAGCCTTAGATCATGTATAGCTAGGTGCACACCCAATTTCAAATTTTTCTTCACATTTGACTCCTTCTCCTTCACACTCTATGTGTTCTCATTATTAGAACTTTCATCTCATCTCATCTTCATCTCATACCATTCACATACATATCTCCTACAGTCACAGTAGTCCTTAATATTACAAAATGACAAAAAGTGGAAAAATATAAACACCTGTACGCAACAATAACTTTTCATCAAATTTAAATCATAATAAAATATATGCTTTTTCTTCACAAGTAGTTATGAGAGTGATGAACTGAAAGGTGGGTCTACATGCAGGTCAATTTTACATCATCTCCCAGTGTTCAACAAAAGACAAAGTCCTTTTACTCCCCCCCCCCCCATTTGTAATATAGACCATTCAGTAAATAACCATTCTGTATCTGATGTAAATGACTTACTACATATGCAGGAGACTAATATAAACCCTTTCTGCTGCACATACTTTTATTCAGCAGTAGAGTCAACAGTTATTCTCCAGAGTAGAGTAAGTTTCTGTTTTTGGATACTTTAGACACAAATGATTCCCGTTAACTTCTTCTAGTTGAATCTGGCACGGCTTGCTAAAGCCATTCCAGCTTTTTCTTGGAGTTCTTCCTTAAGTATGTGCATTTGTCTTTCCATAGAGTACAATACATTCTGAGAGACCTTGAGTGCAGACATATTTAAAGGACTGAGGAAAGTATCTGAACTGAGATACTGGGTGAGTATCAGAAGCAATCTCGCAGTTGTACAGACGAAGAAATGTCTGATAAATGACATTGAACTGTGGATTCAGCGAACTGAAAATCAACAAAATGAAAAAGCAATCATGAAAAAAAACTTCTCAAACTGGAAGAAAGGCTAACGTGTTCTATCAGATTGTGGGTGAAAACAGACTTTTGTGATATTGCAGGGACCTCAGTGGAAAAAATTAGACATTTTCTAGAGAAATGCCAACCATCAGTGCATGAAAAACATCTCCACCAGGGCTTGGGAGGTTGGGATGGAGACCGACAGGCTTTTTGCAGTTGTTGTTAGAGGTGGACCGTGTCCCTGGGCAGTTTCCATTACCTACCTCCACAGTCAGCACTGGGTCCACGCGCTCCCAACCCTCTCACGCTCCACCATAATCCGCCCTCATCTGCTCGTCGTCTAGAGAGTCAATCAATCAATTACTCAATGACATGGCAGGCAAAACTGTGGACCATCTCAATGCATGCAAAGGTTGGGCAGAAACAAGGCCACGGACGAGCTTTCAGCAAATACAGAATAGAAAACATGTTTAACGGTTAAATTGCATAATTGGAGGACTAGCAACAAACGTCAAGCTTAATGAAAAGCATTTGTTAGTGCTGGTATCTACTCACGTAGGCTGTGGGCTGGAGGAGCGGAGGTCACATGAGATGTGAGGAGCAAGGTTCTCTCCGTGGATCTGGGGTTCAGAGAGCTGAGAGTTCTGGAAGGATTTACCAGATTTCAGTGGTCCGCACGATACTTTTACAATGAGCACGACATCAACTTCGCTCTCATTTAGAGAGCTTTTTATCATTAACATGTCTGTAATCTATTAAGTTTATCTAACACTGTCTTGTGGATATTTGTAGTGGTCTGCCACTGATTTCGGACAGAACATTATTAGTATGATTGTGCTTTATTATTAGTTTTATTTCACTTTTTTTGGCACCACATATCGTCAGAGCTTTTCTTAAATTTTGGCAAAATTCCCATGTCAAACACACCGCAGACTCATAAACAGATGCTAAAGATCGGGTCAGTTATAAAAACAGACATGTGGCACTGTTTGTTGTAGTTTAATAATCAATTAAAAATTCATTACAAATAAGTTTTAATAATTAAAACATTTTATGATCCTAAACCATAAATGGATGGCTTGTTAGGAGACACCGTGTCAACGCCCCCCTCTGTGGTTCAAAGATAAAGTTCCAGGCACTGAATGAAAAGAATCAGGACAGATGCCGGTTTGAATCCATGCTGCAAATAGATTTTTTTAATGCTTTGTTTTATGGTTCTCCAAACACTGGTTTTATAGCAACCATGCAATCACACTTCATGTTTTCTTGCAGAAATGCATCTAGTTAATAATGTTAATTATTAATAATGATAATTTAAAAAATCTATATCAGCAGGACTGCTTTGACTGCACTGATTGGACTGTTTTTGAAGCTGCATCTGATAATCTGGATGAGCTGACGGACACTGT
>JBBJLS010000016.1:1774417-1796527 GCA_037577275.1 Bryconaethiops microstoma
GGAGAGAGAGAGAGAGAGAGAGAGAGAGAGAGAGAGAGAGAGAGAGAGAGAGAAAAATAAGTTTCGTAAGTTTCGTGCACGGATTTGAATGTAACCGCGCGAGAGCGGCAAGGCGCGCCGTGATTGGGCGAAAGCGCGACGTCTCCGTGCATTGCCATATATATAGCTGCGACCCGTGCGCTCCTGTCATGCACGCGAGGAGAAACTGGAAAAGAGAAGCGAAGAGGAGGAGGAGGTGGTGGAAGAAGAAGCGAAATAAGAAGAAGAGGAGGAGGAGAACGATCGAGAGAGAGAGAGAGAGAGAGAGAGAGAGAACGACAGCCCCTCCATCTGAAATCTGCAACGGAGTCCGGAGCGCGAGAGAGGAGAGGAGAGGAGAGGAGAGGAGAGACGGTCGTGTCGCTGCCAAGGGAGAGAGAGGAGAGAGAAGAAAGAGGGACGAGAGAGAGAGAGAGAGAGAGAGAGAGAGATGCCACCGAGGACAGGACTCGTGTTGCTCGTCGTGCTTGTGGTGTCGGCGCACGAGCTGGACCTGAACGAGTCGTTCTCGCCGAGGAGAGCGCGCTTCTCCGCCAACAGCCCCTGTGAGTACCCCCGTCCTCCCCTCCCACCCCCATCGTGCACACGCTCCTGAACACATATATATTTATGCATTTTATTTTCTGTCAATATATCCTCGGCTCGCGCACAAGCATCTGCTGCACATTTTCATTCATTGCATTTGTTGCAAAGATGCTGCTCCCGCTGCGCGTCGCTGCATCCGACCGGTATACGGCATCTTATGAGGTGGGGAGGAGGAGTAGGAGGAGGAGGGGGGGGGGTTGCTTGCACGCCGAATCGGATCTGCGTGCGTGGACGAGGAGTGCAGGCGCAAGCTCTCCCGTCTCTCTCCAGGCACTTCTGAAGGACTTTCCTAGTGGACGGTGCCGGTTGGTCCGCTGAAGCCCCCCGAGATGTGCCTGCGCGCGGGGGTCTCCTGCAAATTTTTTGATTAGGCTTCTCCGTCCTTCTCCGGTGGGGGTGGGGGGCTTGGGGGTGGGGGGGGGGGCTTGCAGTTGACTCAAGAAGTGCCATTTGAATCCATTCCCTTCTTCAAAATGGATGTAGAGCAGGTTAGTGCCTCGAGGAGGGATTAGAGGACGTGCCGGGGGTGCAGCAAAGGGTGATTATTAGGGCACTGGGGCATTTATATACGTTCAGGGTGGGTGGATGAGCAGCGCTGGTGGTTGGCCTGCTACTAAGGACATGAGCTTTAATTCATTCATTCATTCGTTCGTTCATTCATTCATACATGCATCCAACCATCCGTCCATTCATTCATTCATACATTCAGTCATCCATGCTTCCATTCCCAGCTGAGGCTTTGGCATGATTGCATGAGCTGAAGCATAAAAAAAAATCAGTGAAACCAGCACGTGAAAAGGATGAGCCTGTGAGTCTAAATCCGGCATGAAATCTGCAGTGTGGCTGATGTGCCACCAGCGTGGGGTCACGCGAAAGCAGAAAATGGTGCATGGCACCGTGAAGCTGCTTTCTCTCTCGGCCCTTCACGGGTTAAAGGACCTCGCAGCCAGAACAGAGAGTGTAGGTCACTGGAACAGCCGCAGGCTCGCGTTCGCACACCAGCCGGCCTTCGAAAGCGAGCCTTTTAACCACAGCGGCTCATCCTTTCACGGTGCCGCTGCCACGCTTCAGAACTGAAGGTTACTTCTCCCCCCCCCAGAAAAGTTTAGTGTCTCGGCTAAACTGCAGCACTTCATTCCTACATCGCCTGCCCATTAGTTTCATAGCAGCGACCAAGTAATTAGTAACAAATACTGGTGAACAGAATAACAAATGGCCAATAATAAGTGTTTAGATTAATAACTCGTGGTTTAGAGGGTTCATCTCCGTAAGCATAAGTAATTAATATGCGGCAGGGACAGCTGGTCAAAGTGTTGAGATGGAGTGGATTTCTGTGAGCCACGGGACATTCACTTCTGCTCCGTCTCTGGACAGGGGACGTGCAAACCTTTGTCAGGCTCCCCTTGGAATTTGCATAACTTCCTGTTGTACTTAGTTGCCAGGGAGACATGTACTGACTCAGTGCTTTAGAGACAAAGAGACAGTGGTGCTACAGTATGACCTAAAACAGAGAAAACACACTTTGGAAAATAAACATATGTAGGCCACACAGAGAACGGGCCACGGTTCTGCACCCAAGTAGGGAGGGGGCTTCTCTTATTACAGAAACACGATCGTGCTGAGAAATTTATTTATGTTTCAGCAGTCTGTGAGGACCCCAACACGAAAGTGCCTTTTTTTTTTTTTTTTTTTTTTAGGATGAATATCAGCATCGACTTGCGATAGCTTTGTTTTTTTTCCACTCCAGGCCGTGTTTTAAGATGCGAAGCAACAGAGAATTAAGTCACTCGGGACAGTTTAGCCCAACTTCTGGGCCGCAGAGTTCAGTGTGGGGTCAGGAACTCTGGTTGCTGAAATCTGAACAGGTAACTAGGTCACGGCAGAATATAAATTATTCACTCCAACAGTTCATCTTATTAGTTTGTGTGGGGAAACTGTAATATCACGTGTCGAGTCAACCTCTGCATGCAGACAATGATAGCATGCGCTGGTGTGGTTGTGATATACTTGCCAAGTAGATGAGAGAGAGAGAGAGAAAGAGCAAGAGACACTGAAGACAAAAAGGTTCATTGTCTATTGATTTTTTTTTCTCAACAAGCTCAAATTAATTTTGACCTGTCAGAACTCATCAGGGCACCCACACACATTATCGGAGGGGGAACCCAGAGTTATTCACGTTTCATTAGTCATGATATGTCCAACCTTCTTCGCTTGTTTTCCATTATCATACAATAAAGGCCCTGTAAAGGTATCAGGCCCATATTTCACAGATCCTCTTGTCTGTGCAGAGCTTTATCTGTGCTGCCCAAATCACACAACGCACCCCTTACTGTAAGGTTACTGGTGACGCACAGGATGGTGTCTGGTGGTTCAAACAGAGGGCCAGCTATCGCACTTCCCCTCTGCGAACGTCACACACCACAGGTGTTTATGCATCAGTAGTGTTAGTCAGACTTTTTCATTGAAGCTAATCTTTCAACATGAATGCAGAAGCCACAGGTAAAAATCAGTTACACTGTTAGAAATCAAGACCGCTCTGGAACCCCAGAGTGCAATCGTCGTCACACCTGCGGATAACAACGGCCCATGTATTTGACTGCAAGGTGTTATTTCTGCTAGGGCTGATTTAAAAGTTAAAAATTGAAAAGTGACACACTTGGTGTATAATTTTTTATTGTACTGACTTGAATAAGCTTTTTCATGAACATTTGATTTGTTCAAATTTCAAGGACACGGCTAAAAACATTCTCTAACGGAAATATTCACTTTATATTTCACTCAAATATATTTCCTTCAAATATATTGTGTATTCTGTAAACTTAATTTAAATGTCATTGTTACCTCCACTGTCAAATTTTCTTTTTAATCCTTACGGTTGGGAATCGCACAGCATACAACTTTTCACGGCATGTCATACTATGTATGATTGTGTATGTAACAAATCGAATTTGAAATTTGAAACAGTCTGGTAAAAAAAAACAAAAAAACAAATGTGCATAATTTTCCACTTTATCTGGATGTAGCTGATCAGCCAAGACACTTGGATTCCAAATTCTGCTTCTTTAGAACTGGAGCCATGAGACTAATATTGATAACAAACACTAGAATTTAATATTCACTCAAATCTTGTCCAAAATCGCATCCTCGCGAGGCTATCGACCCACTCAAACTGCATCCAGCTCTTTATTGAGGTGGTCGAGACCTCTCAGTGTAGTTTAACACATATGATGACTTACTGTGAGCTCCAACATGAACTAAAATTCACCATGTAAGCGAATGTAGTCCTTTTTAGACAACAAGGTCTGCTTTCTCAAACCTCCTCAGAGGTACGAGTGATCTACAGTTATTTTTTTTGTACCAGTGAACATCAGAAATACAAGGGAATCTGATCTGGTGTTCTTTGAAGTGACTGTCTGTAGCAAAGTTTTATTCCTTTTTTTAACTCACAGTAAGTCATACTTTGTCCTAAACCACATCCACAAGTCTGCAACACCTCAATGAAGAGCTAGATGTGTTTTGAGCAGGCAGAGAGAAGTTTTTTGGGATTTACTTACAGAAACGATTTGGGCGACTATTGACTTATAACGTTTGTTCTATTTTTTTTTTTCCCACAAAGTGTTTACACACACAATTTGCATGAAATAAATTCATAACTGAATTAAAGCAGTCCGTGATTTGCTTTAAATTAAGCAAGCTTTTTAAAACTGATGACAAATTAGCTTTTACTGTCACTGAGGACTGTTATTTTGATGAAATAAGTGTCACAGACTTAACTTCTCGTGTAACAGATAAGATTCACAAGCTGGTTGACTCAAACATGTCGGATTTGGCAGCAATTATGCAAATTATGATCTTGTTCATCTGTTTAATTTATGTCATCATTAGGGGTTGCATTGCTATTTGGTGTCTCTGTGATGTCACTCGAATTCTCTAGTGAATATTGGAAAGAATTCAATAACGGTAAGTCTGGGATTGCACAGACTAATTGTGTGACACTTACCTGTGGGCCTTATGGGCTAAAACCATTTGTCTCTTTAGAATGTCCTGAAAGAGCCATAGTATACAAGTGAACAAGGTCATCAGCTAAGGTCAAACAAGAATGACGACAGACAAAGCTTCAGCCGAAGTTTGGGCGGAGAGAGGCAGTGTGCAAACCTTTTTAAAAATGATCAAACTCATGAGTTTGCCGTGCCAAATTTCATCTTTTGCTTTGCAAATAATGCCATGTCAGACTTGAGAGTGCTGTGTGGATCCACCGCGTACAGTAAAGCAAACGTCTTTTATATCATGTACATCTGAGATTTTGCCCCAGTCTGCTCCTTTGGACAATAGATGTATTCATCTTATGACATTTAGGGGCTTTCTAGTTATTTCAGAAGTCTACTTTCTGCCAGCAGCATTGACACAGCAACACACAGACTGTTTTTCCGTCACGGCCAGAACAATGGGTCTAAAGCAACACCACTTTTTCTTTCTCACACAAACATTTTCAAACACACACTCCTCGTTTTTTTTTGTTGTTTTTTTTTTTCCTTTTTCTTAATATGGGGTGGGACACTGACCCAGCGCACGGTGCAAGTCTGTACGGTGAAGTGTTTATAGTCCCTGGCACTGGAGCGTTGGAGGTGGTTTTGCCGTTTTTGCTTGGGAGCTGAGTGTTATTGTCTTGTCACATGTGAGGGTAATGGAAAACAGCAAGTCTCGTGCCAAAAGCGACAGTCAGCAGAACCCAATACTGTATGGCACACATCCCCTTTCTCCCTGCGTACCCCTCCTCCTCTTTCCCTACGGGGGTAAACACAGGGCACACAACACCCAGACTGCCTCAAAGCTCCCAGGAGGCCTCCTGTGGGTATTTTCAGCTCTATGGGTCACAAACGAAGGTCCAAAACAAAAAAAAAAAAAAACTGCTGGAATACTCATAAAATCCCCTGCCAGTGGTGGAAATAGAGTAATTATTCTAACCCATGCCCCCAGTCTTATACATTTTAAGGTGTCTAGTGGCCAATCGAGCATGCTGTTATTTTTCATATTAAGTCTATACAAGAAGGAATTTGGCTTGGTATCAGAATTGAATGGAAATTCACATTAGATCAGCCCTAGTCATAGTAAAGCTGTGACCCATAGTTTTTCCCCCAGACTGAATGGTTTTTAAACATCTCACGGGAAAGCAAAGTGATAATGTCTTTCCCAGTTACTGATCCGCTTAAGAATGTGTTTATCCTTTACTTTCAACTGCTGATCACCTCCCCAAAATACGTTTCATAATAATACGCTCACTCTTCAATTCTTCATAATAATACGTACACTGTTCAATTCTTCATCAGTGTGAGAACCATTGCTGAGATACATGCTTTTATTTATGTATTACATTAAATGCTCAACTGATGCATGAGCAGTTGATATGGTCGGCTTACGCAAAGGTCGGCTTCCACAAATATCATACTAATATTGTGGTATATATACTAGGAGTCTTAAAGAGAATGTTTTGTACCTTTACTAATGACAGTGTCTTCTTTGCAGCGGATGTGGCACGCTGTTTGAATAGTGCCCTTCAGGTGGGCTGCGGTGCCTTCGCTTGTCTTGAAAATTCTACATGTGACACAGATGGCATGCATGACATCTGCAAGTCCTTTCTCTACAGCGCTGCTAAATTTGACACTCAGGTATGTATAGCATTTGATAATGATGTTTGTTCACATCCTAAAGACATCAAAATTTAACACTACAAGCATCTTGTTGAGATGCACATTCTTGTTCCCATGCCTATTATTGTGCACCACTTTCTAAAATCTTCAACTACGGAACAAATGGTAAAATGGTGATAAGCTGAGATATTCAGAGTAACCATTGAAGATGTATAGTAGTTTCCACTGGTCTTTCTCAGGGTTGTTCTAGTTTGTTGTACACCAGTTTTCCACATGCAGACTCTTACAGACTCTGAGTCTTGCCCCAGTCAGGCATGCAGCACTGACTGATTGTCTTTGATCTATTATGATTACATTTCACATTGTAGTTCAGTACCTTTGGTTAGGCTTTAATTTGCTGGACAGAAAACCAACTGCCATCATAAAAAGTAGTTGTCAGAAAAGTCAATCAGTCATGTTTTGATTGGGACCAATTTCATGAGAACAAAACATGAGAAAAAACGTCACTTCTTGGACTTCTGGAAGACAGTAGTGGTCATAGTAGAGGCTGAAGATTCAAAAGGTCCACATTTTAAATCCTCATTGGAATCTGCTTGCTTGACGTGTTTTAACACTCAGGAATATTTTTGTTCAGCGAATCTACTGACCTGTAGCCGTCTCCCTTTTATCTCTTTCACAGTTTTTCATTGCAACGAGGACTGGTTTTGTCCTCTTCAACTAGACAGCAAAATTTATAATTGTACGTGACGGTGACTTGGAATCAGTGTACTTTGCTTTAAACAAACATCACAAACAACAACACACATGAATGTAGAACGTGTAAACCCACGAATAACCAAAAAACAGAACAATCAACACAAGAAGATCAAACCGCTAAGAGAGAAAAAGCAGTGCTACATGGTAGCTGTGACACCACCCTCCTCCGTCTCGCTCTCTCTTCCACATACATCCGCCCCAGTCCGCAGTTTAATATCTCAAAATCTCAAGTGTTTTACCCACTAGGGTGGTAGTAGTAGCCTAGTGGGTGAAACACTTGCCTGTGAAACCAATGACCACAACGTTGCAGGTTCAAACCCCTCCACTTTCTACCATTGTGTCCTTGAGCAAGACACTTAACCCTCAGTGTCTCCAGGTGGACTGTCTCTGTAACTAATGACTGTAAGTCGCTCTGGATAAGAGTGTCAACCAAATGCCCCCTTTACGCTTTTTTCTGAACGTTAGTTTAGAGGGCTGGACAACTGATCAAGACTATCTGACAGCAAGACTTGTTGTGTTTGATATAGAGATGGTTATCTCTTTGCTCCTTTAATTGCCTCCACTGTTCTTTGAAGCGTTTTCAATTGAATTTGTGACAATTATGTAGGGGTTTGCTTCTTTTGACTGACAAGAGCATTAGTGAGGTTGTGTATTTATGTCACGGGAAAAGTCCCAACTAACAACTGCCGGTGTTGCGGACCACTGTTCCAAAGTTGGCTGGCATCTTCTATAAACCTTAAACCCAAACCTACCTACAATGTGCATGGAAAAACGCCTCGTATTTAAAGCCCTCTGAACTTTTAAAGCATTGGAACTTCACCTGCGCTCTTCAATACGTTTCCCAGGGCAAGGCCTTTGTGAAGGAGAGCCTGAAGTGCATTGCCAACGGCATCACGTCCAAGGTCTTTCTTACAGTACGCCGCTGTTCCACCTTCCAGAGGATGATCTCTGAGGTTCAGGAAGAGTGCTATAGCAAGCTGGACATCTGCACTGTGGCCAAGTCGAACCCAGAGGCCATTGCAGAGGTGGCTCAACTGCCCAGCCACTTCCCTAACAGGTAAGAATCCTTTAAATGGTTCTTACATGAGGAGGACCCTGTAACAGTAAATAGACTGACTGTTCTTTTAGGGTACAGCTTAAGAATGGTCTGGGACTAAAAATGATGAAGATATATTGTATATTCTCTTAAAGCCATGGACAGTCACTGATGAACTGTTATGGTTAGGGACAGTGTAGAGATATTTCTAATTTCGCTCGTATAAAATCAAAATACATTTCTCTTGTATTTTGTCTATGTTTGCTGACTGATGAAGACGCTACCAATGTGATCTTTCTCTCCATAGTTTCTGGACTGCTATAATATTTTGAATGAACTTTTAGTTAGTTTGAATAATTTCATTTTCAAATTTTCTATTCAAATATTTTTTAAAAAGTTGGAAAATAGGGAATACTTTTATTAGTATTATTTTGTATTTGATTGAAACATCACCGATTAATAATGATTTTCATAGTTACATTAACATGCCTAACCAATCTGGCAAAAATGACTTGATTGAAAGCAGAGAAATTGTCTTTTTAACCATCGTCTTAAAAATGAAAACAACTTTCTTGGTCGAATTCGCACTACAGATGACAAGGTTTTGAGGCTAATAAAGAGTCTCCAGCAAAGACAGAACTTTAGAAAACACCTGGGCTGTAGAGGACTGATCTTGAAGTTTCGGATGTGTTACGGAAACAATTTAGGTGACAATTGACTTCTAGCGTTTGTTAGCAACGTTAGCCTCATAGCTCCAGTGCTTGACTGAAGAAGCATAATTTAGACTCCCAACGTCTTTGTCGATCTGTTTTTTAATATTTTAGTTGTCACATATATTGAATGTTTGATGCAACTCTCAAAGTTCATCTAAAAATCTGTTGTACATTTTGTTAACTTACTGTGACGGTCAATGAACTTCACTGACCTGTGCTCCTGCATTGCAAACTGTTAAACATGCTAATGTGTTGTGGCACTAGCTCATTGGGGAATGTTCTCTGTCTCTGCAGGTTCTATGGGAAGCTGCTGCAGAGTCTGATGGAGTGTGATGAAGAAACAGTAGACCTGGTGAGGGCGAATCTCTTGACCCGGTTAGGGCCTGAGATTGCCATGCTTTTCCAGCTACTGCAGAACAAGCCTTGCCCGTCTGCTGCAGTACCAACTGGGACAGAGACCCGTGGAGGTTGGCGGTGGTCTGTCAGTCCCCATGCACACAAAAACCCACCTAATCTACGCAACAGGGATGCCGCTAATCTCTTCAGCAAAAAACGCACTATCGGTGACAGCTCTTAACCCCTGCCAATTTCCTGGTTGTGCACATGTACCCGATTGCAAAATGAAAACACAAACAAAACATAATAGCGGTTCATTCCCCATTAAAAACCAGAAATACATTCGTTCTCTGAAACTGGAAAACGGCATGCACCTATATAAAAACAGCTTGAATGTCAAAAGTTTATATTTATCAGTTAGAATATTTGATTTGTTGTCATAAATAACTGAAATTCAAAGTAAAAGAAATTCTGGCTAGTTTATCAACCAAGTTTTTTCATGTCTAGAGATCCATGCACAGATAAAGTCTCGTTTACAAAGTCAGTGTAGAAACTGTCGACTGTGAGGATTACCCAAACATCCAGGCCATTGTGTAGAAACTTCTTAGATAGAATAGAAAAGATACTATTTTCATGACACTAAGGGGGGGAAAAACAAAAATAATAACATAAATATAGATAAACATTTATAATCAATATATCTTAATGAGATTACAACAAAGAAAATGTGTATATATATACTGGATCTATTGTTAATGTGAAATAGGTGGCATGTGCTATAAATATGAGAGTGTACTATTTATTTATTAACAGATATTTTACTATTTTTAGCTGTTAATCTTAAATTGCCACTAGCCTTTTTGTGAAAGATCACCCACTGGGTGAGAGATATTAAAAAAAAAAAATCTTTGTGCAGGAATTCATAAAAAGACCAAAAACTGAAATTCACTCCAGATGCCATATCTCATGGACCCTGAGTGCAGTAACATTAGGTGTCAGTGAGCCATACATAACTTAGAAATCAATATTTACACAGTAGATTAGAGATGCAAAGGAAGGGACCATTTAGTAACTTCAAAACATCTCTTATTTTTCTAAGAAAAAAAAATTAAGAATCGTGTGTGGTTTAAAGGAAGCTTTATTGGAACTTTTCTTAACTCTTCTGAAATATTCTCTTCCTCTGCAACTCTCTCCACAATATGGCAGAAAACCGGTTCAGGACGTTTATCATCAACCCTTGAGTGCAATGTTTGGGTCATGTTTTGGAAAACATATAGGACAGATGAACAACTTGCTCCCTGGTGAATATGACATACAGAGGTGGGTTCGAGCACACTGCTTAAACAGTGCTGCGAAGCAAAACATGATGTCTATTTAAGAAAAGTAAGCCTTTTGATTTATTCATATTTATTTTCCTACTATATTATTTAAGTGTTTATTTTATTACATTTCTGTGGATATTCTGCAATGATTCAACTAGATGTAGTTTACAGATATACAGTCTTTTCCTTCTTTTTATAACTACAGTAACGTTGCTGAGCACCCATTTTGAGGGGCTATCTTAGATTGCTGGGACCTTTCACTCTCAAATCTTTGTTGAGTTAACTGTATAAGACCCATGTAATGACTCTGTGCTGGTCATGGGGGAACACGTTGGTCATTTGAGTCAGGTCACCTTCTCTGCAAGTGTTGTACGGGACCACTAAAAAAGACTAAAAGACAAAAAAGTGTTGAGAGCATTGCCACTTACTGCGTGTTTGTGCAGGGTCAACAATAGACTGTTGTTTAGAGTATATTATCAGCTTTAAAAATTCTGCCTGTGTTTTGGGGAAATTGACATCCAGTATTTCAAAACCAGTTACTTCATAAGTAATAAGTGTGTGATGCAATTCAGCCATTCTATAGAACACCTCCACATAATATAAACAGTTCAACTGGAACAGTCACTGCAAAGTGTTTTCTGGAGCCATTCTTGACACTATGCAATATACAATGTTTATGAAAGGCCTATTTCTCTCAGAGTGTTTACCCATGGTGGAAGTGCAGATATCTCTTTTTAAGTGCTTCATGGGGAAGTGCAGATAAACTAAGACTGGGGGGCAATGTGATGTAAAGCTTGTGCTTGGCTGAGGATGACTTTAGACCGTGGGCCAAATCTAATAAAACTGCCACAAAACCACTACCGCTATTTTTATTCAGTAAAATTTCATTGCACAAAGAGACCATTCCAGCACTTACTAAGCTATTGCAAGTCGATGTAGGTCCATTTTTGATATCTCACGTGTTCTTTTGAAAAGGTAAACCCAGCCTTTAAAATAAACTTGTATTAATGCCACTGTGCTTGTGTATCAATAGCAGTTTGGAATAAGACCCAAAGATACATGAAATGAAGGATCTAGGGGTAGAATGCAGTGTTAATTTTGCCACCCATTTCTAAATACACAAGTCTAAATACACTTTATTTCTGCATTTACAAATTTGGTCGATGCTCTTATCCAGTGCGATTTACATTTTGGATCATGTTAGCAGGTGTAGGCGAGTGTATTTCTACTCAAGTTGTGATCATACGTTCAAATATTTTTTGTCAAAAATGCCCCAAATCACCAATTTTAGTCATACATTTGTGTATATGTGTTGATGTGCACTCATTTTCTCCAGTTAATTTTGCAGTGCATCTTGCTAGCTCCTTCATACTATACATTGGGTTGTTAGTGCTTAAGGTTTTTTATGAGTTAAGGAGGTGTAGCTCATCTGGGTCACTTGGTTGTCTCTGTTTTGTGCAAAGAAATGTTTTGTGGTGGCGTCCTGCACATTACATCTACCATAAATATGGGGACAATATGTAGAGGATTTCTTAGGCTAGCTTTTCCAGAATATTTATTTTTATGTGTGTAAAAACTTAAGTACATCTGCCTTACATCCGCTTCAGTAGCTGTGGCATTTACTGTCGTATTTTAGACATAGATGCTAAACGAATTTGTTCTAATTTCTCTTTTTAGTCATGTTTTTGTCTTCATCTTTGGGAATCATGTTGTCGGCGGAAATATTCGTCATTGTTTTCGTCTACAAAATTAACACTGGCAGAATGACTGTTTTCTTAAACCAAATGATGTGCAAATTTAAAACAAACTCACCAAACTATGCAATAATCCCTATTAAAGGTTTCCAACTAAAATCCATGTTAGTATGCCCTAACTGAACGCAAGGGCCAGCTGGGACTTTTAGACAAAAGTAGTACCTTTTAGCCCCTACCCCCACCCCCACCCTCCCATATGAAAGGCAATGTGGATTCCCCTCCAGTATTTTTTCACTTTAGAAGAATGACTATCTTTCCTTCTTTCTTACCTTAGGGTTAGGTAAGTTAAGTCGTTAATTCAATTCGTGGTGTACGTGGTTGGAGAAAACAATAAAGTTTCTGTCTTTATATGCACTTTCCATCTCTTAGGACCACTATAAAAGGGCATTGAAACAATTAGAACTCTTTTACCTTACGCAGGTTCAGCTCAAAGTTTCGACACGACATTGAGCTCATGGAATAGAGAGACCATTATAGCTGTTGTATACTTGAGTAGGCAGGGATACAGTATAAGTTAAGTGTTTCTGAGAGCAAGGTCTCTCAACTACTTGCATTATTGTTTTAGGATTAAGGGTGATCTCTGTCTAACACCAAGGATCTTGCTGTACCAAACAGTTGCTGCTAAACCTATTTCTAACCCCATTGTGTTGTGTTTCAACTTTTCCAAAAGATGGTACCATGAGTTTTCTGGGGTTTTTTTCAGTCGTGCTCCCCTTGAGAGTACTGCATTGGTGGGAAGAAAGCATTCTCGAAGCAAAAATCATAATGTTTAATATAGTACAGCTGATCTTTCTAACACTGATGGTGCCATCTTTCAGCCACATTCTTTCTGCACCAGGGATGGCCAATCCATCTCCAAGACAACTGCAATGAAATGCTACATTTTGTCTCAGCTTTTCGGGAAGAAAGATGGCAAAGTGAAGCTATGTTATGCAAACTCTAAAATAATTAGAGCTCTTCAGAGCATGTTTTGGCCATCCTTTTCCCAATCATCGGTCTATTTAATTTTATTAGAAGATATTCACACAACCCTTATTGTATCAAGGGATATCGTGCACTTACATGTATAATCTTTAGTTGGATTACTGCATTGCATTTGTTGATTCTTGTGGATGTAAATGTGTTCTTTTCTGTTCGAAGCCTATTTCAGTGTAGCCTACTAATTACTTAGATGTATGTTAATTCAGATTTAAAAAAAAAAAAAAGAAAATGTAATGGATTTTGTAAACTTTAGAGAATGTATATTTTATCAAAAGTCTGTACTGGTGTGAACGACTGCCTGAGGCCCTGAAAGTTCATCGCAGCCCTCTGGTTGAACAGCATCGTGCATTTATCTGGAATTATGGTGGAAAAGCAAAGCAAAGACTGCCCCTTCTTGTCGTCAGATTTAACCTTCATATTACTAATTCCAGTACAAACCAAGTTTCAAACAGGTATTCTGAAAAGCGAATATCGCCGTTGAGTTGTGACATTTGAGAACTAGAGAATGATGAAGGCAATTTAATAACATTTCAAGGTCAAATGTTTCGCCAGTCAGTTTGAAAATGAACTCATATCCAAAACTTTGTTCTTAAGACTACAAACAGACAGAAGGTGCACTACATTAGACGTCATATTTTGATATCTGGCTTTTTCGTTGTCAGTCATTCACCAAGAACTAGTGTCATTTTCTCTGTAATGCAGGGCACTGAGGACAGAAAGACTAGGCTTAACCAGCCATTAAACTGAATGGTACTTTCTCAAAACTTGAAATCACTTATATATCTTATGATCTTGTTATATTTGTTGAATTTTTCATTTGGATAAACCTGTCATGATAATGTTTCTTTCCTTTTCTTTTTGTTTTCTTTATTGGTGTTTATTTTGCCCAGTAGCTAACAAGATAAAACACTAAACTAGGCAGGTAAATTTGTTTGGCATTCAATGGACTCTTTGTTCTGACGTTCCTAATGTTACGCATGAACTTTGTGATTGATTTGCACTTTATTATATACCCATATACATATATACATCCATGTATATGTGTAGGGTTTCTCTGTGCTTACAGGTAAAGAAAGATACAAATGCATCAACTATGTGTCTTTTACTGTGTAGAAATAAACTATGATCTTATCAGGCATATGGTATTTTGGATTTTGTGATCTAAATTTGTCGTTTCATTCTTTCTGTCCAGTTTAAAATACAAGTTAATGATTGACTCTTGTAAATGGTTTCTGCAGTTCACTATTCATAACTTGTAATGTTAGTTTACAGTAAAATTTGACTGGTTGATAAGTAACCCATTATTTTGGGTTATTTCTCTGCTTCTTTAGTTTGCAAGCAAATACCCTTTTTTGAAAACTCTTGGTATGTGTACCAGAATCATGAATTTTTATGGCTGTTTCTGTTTGGTTTTTTTACAGCCGAATTTCTGATGGCTTTTTTGGGTTGATTTTTTTTAGTTTTTTTTGTTAGATCATGAACACACAGGTTACTTTGCCACAGGTGCAAAATAATTAACATTATTTACTTATTACTAGTATTTTAAAGTCAACGATTGTTTCTGTAAATACTCATCGGCCAACTGTGTGTTGGGAGCAAAGATCAAATTCTATCAAAGACTATGCATGCCTAATTGTTAAAACTGACAATGACTTGCAGCACTTTTGCTCCTACAATGTTTCACTACTTGTCAAGCAAAGCTACTGTGGTAACTAAGAAAACACATTTTAGTGATGAGTTAATGAGTAATGAATTAAAGTGAACTTACCAATGTCAATAGTCCACTGATAAAATTGTATCTCCCAGTTATGAAGCAAAAGTATTTCAGTGCTATCAGTACAGAAATAACATCATGTTGATTATCTAATGAATCATTTGTAGTGAATAATTTGTCATGTAACAATTTGTATTTACAATTTGTATGGACATTTCCCCTTTCTTTTTTGACAGTATCATTTCTTGTAGGTGGTGTTACAGACATTTAGTAAAGCTACATAAAATGTATATATTTTTTATCTTCTTCTTCCACGAAACACAAGTGTATGTTGATGCGTTGCAATATCCAGCAGTCAGCATTTCATTGCATAATATACGTTACATGCAATATGAGCAACCAGGTCCATGACGGACAAACAAGCTATAAGTAGATCTACTCATTCTACTTAATGAAGAATTCGCTGTCAAACTAACCAAAATTTGTTGCGGACACATTATTCCATCACCAGTGTCTTTAGGTGGTTTGTCCATCTATCAGTGTGACCAATTAGAAATGGGATTGTGAACTGGTAAGTGGGGACAAGGGGCACTCGTGCCTTTCAAAATGAACTTTCTTAAACTCACTTTGCAAACGCGCTGAAACTGCAAAGCAACTCTGTTCCATAAAGAAGCCCGAGGAAAGGAAGCGAGTCGTGCAAAAAAAGCGAAGCGAAGCAGCTGCTATCTCTAGCAGTGGGGAGGAAGATAATTTCATGCCAATTTGGATGAGTCCTGAAGGCCTTTTCTCATTTTCTGCACTCACTCACATGAGTAGGTGATGCAGCAGCATCAGCTCAACATCGATTCCGTCATGTTCCGTTTTTTCCATCACTCACTTCACTCACTCACGGATATCTAAAGTAGACTCTTACGCCAGTGATGACTTGTAACATCAGAGCGAACATTTCTGCGTAACTTTAATGCAGCATGTTTTGTTCATACTTACCAAATGTGTTCTCTCTCTACACAATGCAACCAGCTCAGGTAAATGATGCTCCTGAAACAAATCCATTATTGTCTTATGAGGAAAAGTTTAGTAACTTTAAACAAACATGCATTTAGAGGCAGTGCAGTGCTGGTTGTTGCTTTCTGATAAAACTCAGCAAGACATAAGAAGATGGTAGCTAGGCTGAGCGATAGGCCTGTCACAATGTATACATAACTGCCTGATCGCAATTTGAGGTCATCACAATTATTTATGCTGACAGCAATCATTTTTACAGTTTTATTATTTTAGTATTTTCCACTGGGATGAGACAAATTAATAAGATATTAATAAAAGTAAACAAAACGTGTATTTGTGAGTCTTGCAAACAGGACAAAACCTAACAAAACCTGATTGGTGCAGAAGTGTCTGTTTATTTGATGTTTGTTAATAAAACCTGTAGAGGGCAGCAGTGAGTAACATTTTTTTACTTGATGTTTGTGAATAAAACATTGAGGGCAGCAGTAACATTTGTTTACTTGATGTTTGGTAATAAACCTTTTATTTAGAAGGCTCCAGATAGTAACATTTTTTTTATTTTGATCTCTAGTTGTGTTTGTTGTCAGTTAGGAGCTATTAAGAAACAATACAAGGGAGAGAGAGTTAGGAGAACCCCCATTAATGCCCCTGAGGCATCATAATGTTCAATCTCTATTTTAAAGGTCAATCTTTCAGATTAAAGATTATGAAAGACTTTTGCCAGGTGATATAACTTTCGTGTAATTTACCACTTTGTAGTTGTTTCACAAAAGCATCATTGTTGCAAGAACATCAGATGCATTTTCAAATATACGCACATCATTTCTCATTTATGTTAAACTACTCATCAAAAAGGTCAAAAGCACAGCAGCACAGGGTTTTCTGGAAGACTCACAAATACTACATTTAATGGAGATTCTGCTAGTAAGCTGTTTTGCAATGCTAACAATACCTCAGTCATATTTATTACGCTACTCTACCCCACTCTATTATTCTCAACATTATTATTCATGAACCAGAGATATATCAAAGATTAGGCTTCATTCTGTAATCAAGACCGAGCCCAGTTAAAAGAGTGATCATCTCAGCACTGAGATAAGAATGAAAACTATTTCTATTTATACGGGTAAATAAAAAAAAAGCCCTTCAAATTGTGAGGACCTTTACCAGGATTTCCCAGAAAGGTTCACAAAGGCCTAAAATTTCCACTCTTTGTGAAAAAACAAAGGCAAAAGTTTTAAACGTAAGAGACTAAGAGAACGTTCCTAAATATTCACAGATGAATTACAATAACCTCAACAAATGGCAGTGTCCAATAACAAAAAATTCAATCAGCTTGCCAAACTTGTGCTCTTTCAAAGTGATATTCTGCCAAGAGCTTATCTGCATATTTAAAATATTTTCTACTGAACTGGCATCTCGTTCAATTTCAAAGGCAAGCTAAAGAATTATTTGGAATTTTTATGATCTTCAACAGAACATAGGCCTGCTTACTACAATCAACATTACTTTATAACAATAAATATATAACTGTGTGATAAATGAACTAACCATGGTGTTCTATATCCTGAACATGCACTATATGGACAAAAGTATTGGGACACTCGACCATTACACCAACAGGAACTTTAATGATATTGCATTTAAATCCATGGATTTTAATACAGAGTTGGCCCCCCTTTGCAGCTGTAACAGCTTCCACTCATCTTGGAAGACTTTCCACAAGATTTTGGAGTTTCTGTGGGAATTTGTGTCCATTCATCCTGTAGAGCATTTATGAGGTCAGACACCGAGGAGGTCTGGATCACAATCTCCGTTCCAGTTCATCCCAAAGGTGTCGGATGGGGTGGAGAGTCTTTATGGAGCTGCTTTGTGCACTGGGACACAGTCATGCTGGAATAGAAAAGGTTCTTCCCCAAACTGTGTCCACAAAGTTGGAAGCATGACGTTGAACAAAATGTCTTGGTCTGTTAAAGCATTTACACTGCCCTTCACTGGAAGTAAGGTGTCTAGCCCAAACCCCAAATAACAGGTGTGTCCCAATACTTTTGTCCATATAGTGTATAACCCTTAGTCACTGAGTGATGAATGGGATGAATGGATACAACACTTAACTCAATATGCAGAACGCAGCAGAATAACAGAGGCTAAAAGAAAAGTCCCTGCTAATATGTCATCACCATCTGTGGCCAGAGTTGGCTGACTTGTTCTCTATTGTCAAACACTGCATACTGTATTCACTGTAGCAAGTTCATTTTATGTATTTTTTACATTTATTTATTATTATATTGCCCAGTGTGCACGGATTTTAATTTCAGTGCATCACTATCTGACCTCTCTTTAGGCTTGTCAGGTTAGCAGTTTTGGAAACTGATTGTAACTCGCTCCTGGCTGGCCTTCTTCTGAAGACCACAAGACATCAGAATGTAAAAGAGCCATAAATACTTTACTCTAATGATGATTCAGAATGTGGTTTGGCTGATCAATACATCTTACTTGCTCTCCTAGAGCATCAAGCACAGCCTGACCTGACCCTCCTCTTCTCAAAGGTTCAAGACCTACAAGACCTAAGACTTTTCTCAGCTTTGGCGCCAAAGTCATGGAATGAATTTCCCCTGACTGAAGAACTGCTGAGACCCTCACTGTCTTCAAACTGAGACTGAAGACCCTCCTCTTCACTGAGCACTGAGAACAACTACATCTCATATGAATATAAATGAAAAATTTTATAAAAAGTAATAAAATGGGGTCTGTATTATAAATAATCTTAGATAAAAGTTCTATGATTTAATTCTACTCAAAATTAATCACAGGGGGAAATGAACCAAATATTTAAACAAAGAGTTTTTTTTTTCTTCTTTAGTTTCTTTCTGAATTTCAGTTATCTTTCCAAAAAGATCTTCACTATTCAGCAAAGGTTCAGGTAAGGTAAAGTTTAAACACAAAAATATCATAGGCTGATATAAATAATTTCTAAAGCCCCCACGTCCCCCCCACAAAAAAACGTCTTCCTTTTCCAAGTAATGACTCTAATCATGGCAGTTTATTGAGTAAACATTGTTTTCAAAATGATTTAAAATGCATTTTTCATAATTGAACAATTTTTCATTTCTGAAACATCAGTCATAAAAAGACATTGGATAAAAACAGTCAGTAAAAGCAGTTTTTTATACTTTTATATTCTTTTATACTATTCTCCCATTTTCCTAGACTTGAAATGACCAGACAGTTCAAGCAAGCCAAATGTAATCTTGTCAATTTGTTAATTTGGTGCCATAACTCTTCAAAACTGTTGGTCACAGCTCAGGGCAACGTGATCTTTCCACCACTGCAATGCCACAGTCTAACTGTTAAAGGATATTTCAGGCAAAGCACAAAATCTCTTTTTGAAACAAAGGTGACTGAAACTTTCCCAAATAAATTGGATTAAATGTGATTCATGAAGCAAAGAAAAAGAGAGTTTCAGCCCCGGCAACGGTAAAAGATGAGACAATGATTCAATCCAAGACCCGGTCACAAGGCTCTAACAGGCCATTCATTACTGGGCTGCTTTGTGGCTAAAATGTCTAAACAAGGTTTTGGCCCAGAGCTTCCCCAAATCTAATACGACAGCTCCCTTACCATCACACAGCAGAGAGCCCATCTGCAGTCTTCTCCAGTTACTGAACTCAACCCCAGAAATAACACACACACACACGCACACACAAGCAAACTGCGATCTGCGTCCACACTGGCATGTGTCCACGAATGAATCCATTTAACACCGGAAGAATAGCAGTACATTATTTTGGGCTTTTTTTAGGCCAGAGAAATTATGTAACTGATTGGAGCCAGATGTTCAAAACAAAAGCCAAAAAATGCTGACATATGTTAATAGGCTCTCTCCTCCAATAAGGATGGCTCTATTCACAGGTGTGGGTGTGCCTATAATAAGACAGATCCCTAAAACTGAACAGTTGAACATATCTGGAGTGCTCAGGCACACAGACAAATAAATCAGAGCAAAAAGATATGATGGATTCTTCTACAACTGTTACTATTACAGTCATCAGGCAGATGCTTTATCCAAAGCGACTAACAATCAAGCTTCAGGATCGCGTGAGAACCAGAGACAAATATTAAGTGCTAAATTTATGTAATATTAAGTGCTCAAATGATCCTTTATTATAGTGGAAGAAGAGCATTAGGAGAGGAGGTGTTCTCTGAACACATCAGTCTTAAGGTGAGTCTTAACAGCATTTAGTGAGATGGTTCTTTCAACTTTTAACTTTTTCTAAAATCTTTTGGAAAACAAAAAAGTCTAACGGCACATTTTAGTCATTGCAGGAATGGCATCCAGAAGGCACTAAGCAACAAATACACGGTGTCCTATGTTGATCATAACCTGACGTTGCAAGGACAACATTCGCAGGATATTATACAACGCAAACACACAGTCCTGTGTTTTTCATAACATCAGAACCTGATGTTAGAAGAAACACATTCAGAGGAAAATAAGCAAAGGACATTCCTGGTCATGTGTTTTTTTATAACGTTAGGAGGACATCTGCTGTATGTTCGGAAATTATGTTTCCGTCACAACAATTAACAAAGTAAATAAAGGGCTTTGTACCGATCCTACTGACCACGATCGGACATTCACAGACATACAAAGCCTAATGTTGGTTATAATATGAAGTTGCGAATCCTTTGTCCCGTTGCTGCTATTATTTGCGCAATTATTATTTATTGCTGTCTGTCTCTATTCTGCATTTTTGCTCACCTAACAACTCCAATGCTTGAATACAGAATCTGTCATAATATTGTATTCATTCAAACAGCGACTGTCCTAAATGTCTGGTTTCTCTTGTTTTTCTTGCATTCTCTCTCCTGCTCTCTGTGTATTTTGTCCTGTCTGGAGTTATCTAGTGGTGTTTCTGTTCCTGTTCTTATGTTGGACCGTGGTCCTGGAGGAACGTTGTTTGGTTTCACTGTGTACTGTGCATCGAGTATTGGAGTATTGGAGATTGTTCAGACTGCATTTGAACAAAATACAAACCTCATTCCGACTTTATTTAAGTGTCATTTGTTTTTAGTCAGGTAGGCAAAACATATCGTCTGCTAATCGTTATCGCAATATCAGTCACTTGCAATATCGATATTGCAAAAGGCTGCAATATGCAAATGAGCCTCTAACCAATCAAAGTGTTTCTGACAGGGTGACCAATCACAGCTCCAGATGAGTTACTGGGTGTTCTGATGAATCGAGGGCTTCATCTAATCCAACAAAAGTCTAATTTTTAACCATTAAAGGAGTTTCAAACCATTATAGGCGAATCGATGCATGAGTGGGCTAAACTGCTGTAGTCAGAATAAGAAAAATATTTAAATGTGTTGGTTTTGTGACAAAAACTATGGCTTGAAAACAGGCCGTTTTTGTGGCTTATATTTCAAATATGGAACGTATGGATGAGGAGAGTAAAAAACTTTTGATCCAATATTCATTGTTTTTCAGAGAAAAGATACGAGCCCTTTAATAACTTGAAAGGCATTACTATCACAATATGCAGCAGTAAAATCTGGTATGCTGCACATATTGTGTAGCTCTACTTGTAGTATTTTTGCTGCTGGACTCACGAGAAAAAAAAAAAATCAAATTATATTATTAGCTTTTATTAGGTCTTCTGTATAGAAAACTGTCAGAGACTATTTTGTGGTAAGCTTCATCTTTTTCTTTTTTTCTGTTCCTAGTTATACACACATACCTTTTTTCCATGCTGGCTTTCACCCTTGCTTAGACATTTATAGACAACCTGCTAATTCTAGGAACTAGACACATAATGTCATAATGTATTCGTTTATGTGATTTATGGTTACCATGTTTATTTGACACCTCAGTAAGTTGGGTAATGCAGACGAATGCCTTCTACTGTGATTTCAGCAATCTTATGAGATCATTACAAATAACACTGTGGCATGCATCTAATAAACTTGGGTACGATTTGTGTGTAGATGTACAACAGTGCTTGTGGAGGTGTGTAGATGTTCAATGGTGTGTGAAGGTGTGTTGATCCAAGACTTTAGAGTTTCTGTGGGAATTTGTGCCCATTCATTCTGGAGATCATTTATGAGTTCAGTCACTGATGTTGAATGAGAAGGCCTGGTTCACAATTTCCGTTCCAGTTCATCCCAAAGGTGCTGGATGGGGTTGAGGTCAGGACTCTGTGTGGCCAGTCAAGTTC
>JBBJLS010000016.1:1796627-1808933 GCA_037577275.1 Bryconaethiops microstoma
TATATCATCCTTACTCAATATACTTATCCAGTTTATATCATCCTTACTCAATATTCTTACCCAGTTTATATCATCCTTACTCAATATACTTATCCAGTTTATATCATCCTTACTCAATATACTTATCCAGTTTATATCATCCTTACTCAATATTCTTACCCAGTTTATATCATCCTGTCCCAATATGCTTATCCAGTTTATATCACAACACCGAGTCGCGTTTGGAGCTTCTTTGATATTTTAAAATTCGTTACTCTACACTGTAACTGTGTGCTAACAGATTCCAAAACCAGCATAAAGGGACTTACGAAGGGGATATTTCATGTTAAAGCCAGTCTGTTACTTTAATAACCTCGAATACGGAATAACCTCGAGGAGAAGTCTTCATTAATCCGTTGTGTGGATGCTAATTAGTCAGCTGCATCTCTGTCTGAACTGACAAGGAGGTTCTAAAACAAACTGGGGCACGACAAACTGGCTCCCGGCACAGAATTGATTTCAAAGCATTACTCATCGTGTACAAGTCACTCAATGGTTTGGTCCCTAAATACATCTCTGATATGTTTAACGTTTGTAATCCTGGTGTGTCTCTTAGATCTGCAGGAGCGGCTCAGCGGTGAAAAGATCTGAAACTAAACATGGCGTTTATCCACTATGCTGTCCCACCAACTGCTGATTAATGTCAGATCTGCACCAACTAGCACTTTAAAAACCTGCTAAATATTGCACTATTCTCCTCCACCTCCACCTCCTCAACATTTGGACTCCTATCACACTGTAAAAATTTTTAATTGATTTTCTATGTATTCTTTTATTTTTCTGATTTCTTCCATTACTTGTATTCTAGTTTGTTTTATTTTGTATTCTGTTTCTATAAAGCACTTTGAATGACCTTTTGTGTATGATAATGTGGCATATAAATGAACTTGAACTTAAACTTGAGCTTGAACCTGTGGTTTCAAGGTAGGGAATGATGGCCTGGATACATTGTTTTCCACTATTTTTAAATATGCAGAGACCCCTGACCTCAACCCCATCCAACACCTCTGGGATGAACTGGAACGGAGATTGTGAGCCAGACCTTCTTATCCAACATCAGAGTTTGACCTCATAAATGGGCACAAATTCTCAAAGAAAATCCAAAATCTTGTGGATGGTCTTCCAAGAGGAGTGGAAGCTCTTATAGCTGCAAAAGGGGACAAACTCTTTATTAAAGTCCATGGATTTGAATGAAATGTCAAGTCCCTGTTGGTGTAATCCTTAGGTGCCTCAATACTTTTGTCCATATAATATATTTACAAGACCATCTATATGATTGTAATGAATGCAGAAGAAAATGAAGGTGTTTACTATCTCCAGGTCCAGGAGGATGAGGGTGTTAGAAAACCTTGCAGCAATAGAAAGCTGGGAAAAAAGGAGTGCAGACTCAGTAACGAGTAGGAAGCCAAAAACATAAAAACCAGTTAACATAACCTTATCGCATATTTAGTATTCATCACTTTTTCGAAATTTTACATTTTTTGTAATATGGTTTGTAAAACTAATTACAATTTCCATACAGAAAGTCCATACGGCCCATACGGCCCATACACTGGAACTGATCTACAAGAACAGCCCATTTTAAATTCACTATTTTTGTGATGTCACAAAAACCAAAGTGTCCTCCCAATCAGACTATAGTCATGATACACTTAGAGGGAGCATTTCATCCTGATCTACTTTTTGTGCTTGCAATACAGGGCAGCCAATCAGAAAAGAGATCATTTACACATTACAGTCTTAAAGACACAGTACCAAAATCAGCCGGTAGAAATATAAGGGAGGTAGTGAGACTGGAAATTACTTTTGGTGCATAAAATCACATAAACAATATAAGTGGCTCTGAGGGCAAAAAGCAAAACACAAAAAATAAAACTGGCCTTTTACCTCAATTCTATTGTTTTAACTTAAGTCTTTTACTTTCTGTTGCTTTTTCTGCTTGAGCGCACTGGGGTAAATAGAGTTATACACAAGAGTGATCAGGGAAGGGTTGCTCAAAAACATCTTAGCACAAAGATTAGTCTTCGGCATCATATTAAACACTCTAATAACTGAAGTGATCTTAGTGCTAAGATGCTTTTGGGAAATATTTCTCAGTTCAGTTCATTAGAGTTTATTCACATCATTTTTGTGTGATTTACTTGAATTCATTGAGTATACATGACCCAGTCAAGTAGCATAGAAACTACTTAACACTATTGTATGGGACCACTGGGCATATCATATAAACTTTATTTTTCTGAGGTTCACCCTTCGTTGTTCAATGTTGCCTCAGGGTGACAAACACGGTCTCACCGTCCCAGTGGGCTTTTTAATTAGGGTGGAGCAACTAAACAATAGCAAAATTGTTCATCATTTTTCATCCACCAAAAATAAGATTCCCATGTTTGGGCGTGAAGTGTTGGTTTCTTTAACACTCCGAATCCTATAAATCATTAGTATGTCATGAGTAATTGTTTAAACATCGCTTTGCATTGCTTAGAAGCAACACTGTGGAATGGATTTAGCCAGAAGCAAACAAAATGTCACTTAAACATCCGCCGGAGAGAATGCTGCGGCTGTTTTTTTAGCTTTTCATTTCGGACTTAATTATTTTTGCTTGTGTCATTTTTTTCAGATATCACAAAATGTTGCCTCAAGGCAACATACTCCTGAAGGACTTCTCCACTCTTAAGGTCATTTTATGCAAGTGAATATTGCTTTCATAAGGCCTGCAGTAGAGGCTTCAGTAAAAATGCAGCCACAATAAGACAGGATAGACACATCAGAACAGCTGGTAAACATCAGTGCATGACATACATGCATGTGGGCAATTCTTTTTGACTACCAGCATATATTCACATACTGTGTGGTTGTTCTACTGTTTTGTCTCCTCTCTGTAGGTGCTATACACACACACACACACACACACACACACACACACACAGTCACAAGAGTAAATGGCCTGGCAACTCAGCAGTAGTGAGAAGTGAGCCGCAGGGGGAGACAGAGAGGAACAGATAATGTCCTGTTATCTGCTAAATCTCTGGCATCTCGCTGAAACTGGAGAGAGGATTTCTCAGGCTTGCCTCTTATCTTCCCAATTGCTTTTTTTAAAAACGCATTATACTCTCTCTAACACTGTCAAGCATCTCAGCTCGGTTTAGTGCAGCACTTAATCTGTTAAAGTTAACTGTGCAATAAACAGTGAGGGCTTGCAAGTGTTTGCTACCACTTTCTGTAAGGGCCTAAATAGAAACACAGTGGCTATAACATTATACAGTGAGGTCCTAGTGCTGTACCCACATGTGTGGTTTTTTTTTTTTTTTACCTGTACAGTCATATCTTATATCTTGATCCATATTGTTGTATATACCCTACCTGTAGTTTGCATGTATGTTTTTTTAATATATATTTTGTGTTAATTTCTGCAATTTGTATCCTACATTGTCAATTTCATGTGTGCACCAATTAAACCCCAATGGTATTTCACAGCATTTCTGCAAAGAGCAACACCCCCCCCCCCCGAAAAAGGCAAATATAACCAGAAAATGGAACCATTTTGCAAATTTCCCCTTTTCTGTTTGTGCATTTCCCCGAGGTCTGTCATTTTAACGCATTATTCAGACAAGGACTGCCGAAACAAAACAACCTTGTTCTATATACAGAGGCCTTATTAAGCTTTTGCTCCACCACTGCTAATTCAGCTTGGGAAATATCTAGTAAGGTAAAGTCGTTGCAATACAACATAGATAACTGCCTCGTTGTGGCCCTGAATGATGGTATTCAACAACCTATTGGTTGATTTATTTGTAACTGTACTTGCTGTCAGTTTAGCTGCATCAATATTGAACTCTGAATCAAAAGCAAGTCTTATTTGAATTTTCTTGTAGGAAACTACTCTTTAGATTCAAAACGTTATTGTTTAGTAGCATATTATAATGCTTAGGTTTTGTATTTTACTCAAAATCATTTCTACAATAAAGATCATTATATCCTGAATTAAGACAAGTCCTGTGTTGCATCGTGGGTGGGTGGCATTCTCCTATGTCTGACAACGTTCTGGGAGTACTATTAGAGAACCACAGAGCACACTGCTTATTCTGTTGTGGTTAGAAGCGTTTTCTTCCACAGTAGCACAGCGATTTTGGGCAGTGGACAACTCTCTTATGCAACTGTCCATCAGGGGAGCGTACAGTGCCAACCTCTGACTTTCTCACCAGCAGGGGGCAACGTTTATTAAGGTTTTGCTTTGGGACCAGGTGAGGCCGCTCCTGGTTAATCAGAGCTAAGTTTCAGTACTAATCAATCAGGTTCATGAACTAGAGCAGTCTTTAACAATAAACTGCAGAAAGTGTAAAGCTTTCGCCTGCACACATCTATTTTACGTGATGTCTAGCTGTAAAAGAACCGGTACGTACCAAATATGTGGGAACAAACATTTGCATGCGTGCTAAATGACACCTTGGACATCATGAACTACGGACTGAACATCAACTGCATTTATGTATTGGAAAATTATTAGCTTCTCTAATTATTCCTGCCGAAATAAGACGTCTGGTATTTCTCAGTGAAACCATCACATCACTAATTTACATTAGGAGTACACTAACAAATAAAAGATTGATTTTAAGATTTTGCTTTTAACATTCAAAGCATTTCATAACCTGGCACCCTCGTACCTTTCTGACCTCTTACACACCTACACACCCTTCCGTACTCTCAGAGCTTCTTCTTCCAATCCGTTCGCTACGCCTTCCGCTCGTTTGTCCACCATGGGATCTGGATCCTTTAGCTTTGCTGCCTCCCCCGTCTCTAGAACTCCCTTCCTCAAGAAATCCGTAGCATCGACTCTCTTCCAACTTTCAGATCATATCTTAAAACTCACCACTTCAAACTTGCCTCCTCTTTTTGACCTTGTCCCTTGACTGCACGCATTTTCAGTCTCACACTCTTGTGATTTTATATATGCTGTGTTCTTTTATTTATGATCTTTATTTGTCGTTGATTTTATTTGCCTTCCTTTGCTTTTTTCCACTAATTTTATGATCTGTTTTACTCGTCTTTTACTTGTCTTAATTAAAAAAAAAAAAATTAAATTAAAATCCATGCCATGTTTTTCACACTAGAAATTCAAATATTTTTGTAGTGGAACAGGTTTCCAGGATGGTTCAGCTTCACTGTCCTGCCTCTGAAGGAGGGCTCATAGGGACATCTAGTGGTTATGAGAATGTCAAACATTAAACCAACCACTGAAGACTTTGAGTTACTTTGATACATTTTAGTACTAGATACATTTAAAAAAAAAAAAAAGGGTTCCTGAATTATATGGGGGTTCTTTCAGGTTGTTCACACCTCGTCGTCTCATTTATAAAAGTGGTTCTTTAATGCATTGAAAGGTTCTTTAGGTGAACCAAAGATTGTTCTTTAATGTCATTACTCCAAAGAACTCCTTGTTGGTAAAGATGTGTCATTCACTCCTCAGTCCATGTATGGGAACCATGTATGGGAACCAAGCATCAACAAAACCCTGTTTTGAATTTGCTGTGATATTGTGTTTGTGATGTCACAAACACAAAACCATATATGAGTGTTTCAGCCTGGAGCGCGCTTTAAATGAGGTCCAGTACAGAACAGGCAACAGGAACACGACTCATTTACATATATATGTTTAAATATGCAGTGACGAAAATAGTTTCATTTGAAGGGTAAAGAGAGATTGGACAATGGTTATTTACATGGCAACTTTACTCATTGCACCACAATGCCACCAGAGTGAAAAGAAGGCTTGGAGACAAATCCACAGATGCTAAAGGTCCCCAGAAGACATGTGGCTCTGGTGGCCTTCAAGGCAGAATATAAGGCAATGAGTGAATTCCAGCTTGCAAGGGCAGTTGTATTTTAGTCATGTTGAATCCTGCACTGAAGTTGCATGAAGTTTGCCTGTCTCAGAATAGTTCTCCTGAACTCCAGCTTAGTTTTGAATTAAAAATGCAGACCATAAAGACCATATTACACCTTTAAACTTCGGTTTCCACAACGGAGTCTTTGGAGTAAAATGTGTCCATTTGTCATATGTGAACACAGCACGAAATTCTTTCTCTGTATTTAACCCATTCAACAAGTGATGCAACTGGCAGCCACTGCCACTGTACCCGGCGAGCAGTGTGTGGGGATGGTGTCTCGCTCAAGGGTACTTCAGTGGTGCCACTAGCAGAGCTGGGATTCAAACCCACAGCATTCGGATTGCAGGGGCAACTCCCTAACCACCAGACCACCAGCTGCCAGCTGCCCGGCTGATGCCACTGAAGAAATCGTTTCGGATGGCACATCCAAGCCAATTACCATTCAGGAACCTTGAATTTTAAGCATGAATAAGCTTGAAACATGTTAGTGAAGTAATGCTAAGAAAGGTATTGTAACATGCTTGTGTCTAAACTGATATATGCACACCTGGAAAGATTCAGTAAATTGAATTAGAAAGGAAGACTGAATCTAAGGTTGGGGTAGCGAGCACGTAACTATATGACACTTACAATACACAGTATGTACCACAATCTCTACACTGTCATTCAAAAGTTAGGAATCAATATTTTCAACAATAAAACTCATTTGTTTGCAGGCAAGTATATCAAATGATTGTAATATGCAGGCCATGTGCGACTTCACGGGTCTCAGAATACTAGTAGGCTGCGGGGAAGTTGTAAATATAAAAGAGGTTTTACATGCGTCTAGAAAGATGAACAGAGCTGGCGATGAGTGTAAAATGACAGAGAAAGCTGTATAACATTAGGAATTAAATGAAATCAGCATCAAGAACATTTCAAAAAAGAGAACAAATTGTTCCTTAGACAGGTAAGAAGTTCAATTCATTACGTTATTTATAAGCTTATTCAGTTCTTGTTTGCAGAATTATTGAAATATTGAATAAAATATCTAAAAAGGTCCTTTTATTGAGTACTTTGTATTACTTAAATCAACATTGTATACATAATTACTATAAAATAACAAAAAATTGTTAACATGGCAAGCCATTCCAAATTTGTGGACTAAAAATAAGATGTTCCAGCATTTATCTAATTTGTACATCTTTTCCTATGTATTAAAAATAGGCACATACCCTCTTAACTGTTTTTTCCTTGTGTATTAACCTCTGACATTTTTTCTTCCTGGCAGGGTTTGTTAAGGTGTGTAACTTAGATGGCAGTAACATGATTGAATAGCAGATGTTGATTTGAGTCTAGCTTCACAGATATGAAAAACAGATGTGCAGTACTTGAGCACTGATGTACATCGCTCTGGATAAGAATGTCTGCTGAATGCTGTAAACGTAAACATAAATGTAATGCCACATTTAAAGAAATGCCGCGAAACAAAGCTGACTGTCTTTGCTCCTCTTTTCACTAGGACGGTAAAAATGTTAGATTATGGATACTTCTCAACAATGATGCCACTTTGATCACAGTAACTTTATGCATGAGCCGTACGTGTCTTAGAAAATGGCACCAGCAAAATTTGATTTTACAGAATTTATCCATTCACATATCCATGCATGCATTCTGAGCTGCTTCTCCTAACTGGGAGGGACACTGGCATTATAGCCTCAGAGAGCAAAAGAGTTCATTTATGAACTAATTAATGAAGTGTTAAAAGTTTAAGGCCAAAAAGAAAGAAGTGTTTACTGATACTGTATGTCTCTTCAGACAGTTTTTACCTAGTAGAACAGGCTATTGACTTGGAATTGCTCTTTTGTTCTCGTTTGTAATTTATTTCAATAAAGGCTGAATCGTCTCTAAAAACGAATTGTCCAAATTTGAGTCAGGCTAAACGAAACAGGTCATGTTGAAAGTGACACTGATTTTGTCAGTATTCTGTTATAACCAGGATGTGAAGGTTGTAGTGTAACAATGGTCGTCAGCAGTGGCACAGATAAGAAATCTAATGAGAACTTAAGGGCCACAAACATTATTTGTGGTAAGATCATGATGAAAAATTGTTGTCCATGAACTATTCAGTGTTTGAGAAAGACAATACTTTTGTCCGTTTCAGTTCCAGAGCCATGGTGTTCATCTCTGTCCCGCTCCGCTTACTCAGCAACAGTGACTGCCCTAAAATATTATTTAAATTACTTGGTTTCATACACTACACAGTGAAAAGTATGTGGACACCACTTCTAATTTGTATGTTTAGCTATTTCAGGATTTAATCAAGCACACAGTCATGCAATCTCCACAAAACACTGACCAGCACTGACAGGAGAATGGGTTGCACTGAAGAGCTCATTAACTTTCAGCATGGTGCTGCTGTGGCTACCTTTCTCACAAATTAGTCAGTTCAAATTTCAGCCCTGCTAGAGCTGCGCCAGTCATTGTAAATGCTGAGACTGTCAGGTTACTCCTGTTACTACTGTCATTGATAAAATAACTCAGTGCTTAGTTCAAAACTGCCTCTGGAAGGAGCGCAAGAACTGTTCACCAGAAACTTCATAGATTTGTTTTGTAGGGCTGAGCAGCATCATACAAGCCTAAGATCTCCATGTCCAAAGCCAAGTGTCTGCTGGAGTGGTGTAAAGCACACCGTCACTGGAGCAGTGGATACACTCTGAAGTAATGAATCACATTTCATTATTAGACAGTCTGCCGGATGAAAGTAGGTTTGGTGGATGCAGGAGAATGCTGAGTTTGGTGGAGGAGGAATAATGGTTTATTATGGTTTATGAAAGGGAAATCTCAATGCTGCAGCATACAGTGACATTCAAGAGAATTGTACACTGTTTCAGCACAATAATGCCTTCCTGCACATGTGCCTTGGATTTCTCTGTCTTTAGTAGTTATACCACATTGGCTGTTTCCAGTATGAATCTTGTTCTTTAGCTTCATAAACTCATTGCCAGCTGCAAGACAGAAAACGGATTCCCCTTTCTGCTTCCTCAGAGCATGTATTTCTATCTGAGGGATTTGTCCTGGACATTTGTTGCCTTTGGCTTGCTCAGTGTGGCTTTCAGGCCTGGACCTGCAAAAGCTGCTTTGGGACAATGCCTATTATGAAAAGTGCTATGCAAAGCCTACTGGAGTTACACATATATTCTACTGAAATATCTGGCTTACTGAATTTCCCTTTTACAGCTGGGCTTTCATGGGTCATGTGCTGCGCTCTCATATTTTATTAGAGCTTGGCCTAAGCCCAATATAATATATCTCCATGCGTTTTGTTACAGTTTGCATTATCCTGGCCTACTCTCACTTTTTGTGTTGTTTTTTCTATATTGCTGGTAATTTAGCATGATATGCAAACCATTAGGTTTCTGTTATTGCTCTGTATAATGATTGCATGACACGTAAATCTTGATCCCACATTCAAGGTCCAATGTCATAGAAAAATTAATTTGGTTCACTTTTTCATTCTAAACTGGTTTGATGTAGAGTATATGTAGGTTAAAAACATTGCCAAAGTTTCAAACTGTATGTCCATATATGAAAACTAACTGCAAAACAGTCTGGGATTCTGCTTTCCTGATGTCACAAAAAGTAACATATTTACAAACTGTTCTAAAACTGTTCTAAAGGAGGTTGGAAAATCTGTTTTTGCACATACACTCACAAAAGTGGACCAAATGGTAGGGTTTAATATAAATTCAATTATTTTAATCATGGCCATATTTTGGTAGTAACTGGTCACTAACAACTCTGTGCATAAAATAAAGGCATTAAAAGCCTCAGAAATAAATCCTTGTTATTGCTGCTTTGGCAAGCCTTCAGTTTAACCATACAAGTGGTTACACAAGTGGTTATACAAGCCTCTTGACTCTAAGAATTTAAAGTACATTTAAATAAATTTTACATTTTCCCCTTAAGTGAACTGTATACATTCTAGAAGATACTGTTAAAATCCTAGTTTTACACACTAACCCTAACACACTAAATAAAATGTAGTTCTACACACAGTTCTGCAGTCTTAGCACTTCAGTCTCAAAAGTGGAATTTAAATAGCCATAAATGTATCCTTTTTGTATTTAACTTAAGGGAAAGGCTTAAGATGTTTAATGCGGACAGTTTAATGCAAGTAGTAAGTTCCTTTGACATTGCAATTGACACAAAAATGTACATTCAGCACTTATGTAGATGGACCTTTTAATGTACGAACATTTATTATGATCATTTTTATGCATAGCAGAGCTGTCACTGCTTGCTATGACAAAATTTCTTTAAATTACATTTACAGTGCGCCTGTATAGTAACTCCACTACAGTTCCTCTAAGATCTCACTTCTAATGGTCCATAAAAAGAAGATTCATCTGACAAATTGAAATTCTAATATGTCTACACTCTGAAGGGTTCTCCATTCATTCTTGTCCAGAACAAACTGGAAAAAATTAATGATATATCATGTGGAGGTTCTTGAAACTTTAAAACATCCTTCACACTTAGATCTCATTTACAGGAATAGTTCTTCAAAGATCCACCCATTTAAAGGCACTTTAGGAAGCCAAAAGTGGTTCTTATATAGATCATTTAAAAAAAAAACTTTTTGGCTCCATTTGGCATGTATATACAACATGTTGCATCCACCCCTGCCCCCTCCGCCTTATCACCAGTGCTGTCAATCAGCGTTTGTCCTTTACCTATGGACTCTGGCAATGCTGTCTGAAATTACACGTCTCAGAATGGCGCTCAGACAGTACAGGAGAATCTCAAATGGCGTTTTGATGAAGCTCTCCGGTGGCACGGTGCTTTAAAAAGAAGGCTGGGAGGCGAAGCCGAACACAGTGCGGGCCGCTCTCTCCTTTCAGCAGCCATCAGCTCGCTCTTTTGCTCTATGATTAATTAGGGCTGGGCTATTTAGTGGTGAGCCTCTTCACTGCCCTTCTTCTGTTACACACAGTGAGCAGGGAGATCAGGTCCGCCCGGGCTTCCAAACAGACCAGAGGAACTGACTTCACTTTTCAGGGGCCAGAGCCCCAGATCAGGCGCTCAAAGAGCTCCAAAAAAGGACACAGGAGCAATTATAGTCATTAAGTCGTCAAAAATTGTTCAAGTCCCTAAGCTCGCCCTGCTTTTCAGGCTCTGCGGAACACCGTACAGACAATTCAGGCCTTAAGCAGTTTCACAAGGACCTGCAAAGTCGCTTTGATGGAGTATCAAGCAATTACCCGCTTCAGGTTTTTAAGTGGAAACAGTGTGTTAGTTTACAGGAGAGAGAAAAAAATGTGTAACATAATCAATATAGTATTGTACATATAGTAAATATTAGACATATTTTATATTTTAATGTATGCATTTTATGTTTCATTTTTACAAATATTTTAAATACATATAAATAGAAACATATTGCGGCAAATTAGTAGGAAATTTCATATTTAAGTTAAAAAATCAATTACATATATGTATATGTATTTGTATATGCCTATGTATTTTTATATGTATGTGTATATATGTATATATGCATATATGTATATGTATATGTGTATATATTGATATACGTGTTGGTTTATATATGCATACTCTGATCGAGTAGATCATAAACAAGTGAGTCAGACAAGGAATAATGTAACAGATTGATTCATTGAAACAGAAATAGAATAGCCACTGGTTAGAACTGACCTTTGAATATTAGAGGAAAGACAGGGATTTGGATTAATATCAGCTGGTCTACATAATCAGATAGATGGACAGACCAATCAAAATGTTACAATTAATTTATTATTAGTACATTCACTCTGTATTTTTATGAAATGCTTCAGTTTCGTAGAATAAAGTAAAAGAAAGTCTTAGTAGAATAAAGTCTTATATTCAGTTTTACAGACATGTGACCAGAGCTAAGCACACTCAGACCGTTTTACTGTTTAAACGAGCTGATTTCACACAATAAAATAATAAAATAAAATGATACAAATAATCGATAAAAACGTGCAGGGCTCTAGTTGTCAGGGTGCAGTAATGAGCTCTGTTGTAAGCAGAGTTAAAGTTCTCTGAAGGAGAAAAAGCCCTTACAAGGAGAGGAAGAGGAACAGAGAGGAGAAAAGAAACGGAATGACTCTAAAAGGCCAGAGAACACAAACGCATTAAACAGTGCAGGGAAACAACAACGGAGCATTAACCAAAAATGGAAATAAACAGAGGAAGACTAAAAGGTTTTTAGTCTCAGTAGGGTGACTTTTTATTTCAGTTTATATTGTATTATATTATATTATATTATATTATTATTTAAAATCTAAATAAGTTTAGAAAGAACAGGGCGGAGCTACATAAACCATAAATTAATTTATCTTGGAAAAGAAATAACAGAAAT
>JBBJLS010000016.1:1852167-1877773 GCA_037577275.1 Bryconaethiops microstoma
TACACACACACACACACACACACACACACACACACACACACACACACACACACTCTCTCTCTCGGCTCATTCTCTCACTCACAAACTGGCACGAACAACAGAACCAAGCCTATAGATCCCAGTAAAGCAGAACTAGAAAACAGCTCCTTCCTATACATCCTTTAACAGTACATGGAGAGAATCAATAAATATGAACAGTGTCATCTACAAAACAACTTTAAAAAACAACAAAATTCTCTCATCTATACTATGAGTACCTCACACACACATGCACACACCCCTTTCAGTGAGTGCTTTTCTCCAGAAAAGGGATCAAGTCATATGGTTAAGTCATAGTTAAGTCACGATAAATTCAAGGTAAACTCTGCTGGAACTGTACATCGATATCTGTCTAAAGCTCTCAAACACTGACCTTAGTGGGGAAAAAAAAACAAACAAAACAAAAAAACATCCACTACTGGTGTTACTACAGAGGCTAAGTTTCAGACCCATAGCTATTTTCAAGGAGCATTTCCTATCTGTGACACTTTTTAGCAAATGTGGAAGATAAACTAAAAGGTGCAACAGTTCCGATTTGTAAATAAATGCTATGCTTCATCAGAAACAGACTCTCTTTTAAGAAATACCCAACCCAATCTCTATCTGCCACATCTGTATTGTACAGTTGCTCACCACAGACCGTCATGTTGGCGTGTCTTCCTGCACTTTTCCTGTTGACTCAAACTATAGTAGAAGCTATTGAACTTGATAGGACTCGACTTGATAGGACACGTTCCATTCTACAGTTAAAGATACTGGAAAACAGAGTCAATAAAGCTGATAATCCGCATAACTGATATGTTCACTGACGGGACAAATCATCCAAAACATAGAATTCAGCAGCATCCTAATAACTTGTCCTATAATTAGAACTTGGTTTCAGATCAGCTGTCAATGTGTTTTCGGCTCTCTTCTAAGTACATGGAAAAGTATTGAAATGACTGTTTCTGGTTATTGACAGCACAACACAGATAAACACTGGGCTGATAAATGTCAAAGCCAGACCTCAGTCTGTTGTCTGCCAGTACTGAAGTTAATGTCCATTCCTACTAACAAACTTAATTTAAATTACTACATCTTCTCTTTGGCACCAACAGATCAACAGAAAAGTAGGATGTGTGAACAAGGGTGTGAGGAGAGCTGCCGCTTAATCTTACAGGACAGGCAGGGTGTTACCATGTGAGAGCGCACACACAAATCTCATGCGAACCTTCGTATTCAGTACTCCATTCACATTAACAGTAATGTTTAAAAACTAAAGGCAGCAGACATAGGCTTTAAATTATTCAAGACAAAGACCGAACCATCACTGAACTGAGGGCAGCCAGAAATGGCCTGAACGTCCAGCTCTCCAGGCAGTCTCAATGAGAACATTGCACCAAAAAGTCTCCCCGTCCCCATCTGGTCCTTTCAATCAGCATTTATAATAAAAAATGATTTCATGTGAAGGCTCCAGACTGGGAAGGAAGGAAGGGAGGGAGGGAGTGATTGGTTGAGACTGGCAGGCATGTAAGGTTCACGGTTTAGAAGATTTTGAAAGTCCAAGCCCTCCTCACTTTAATGGACAGGTGCACTGATTCACAGGGCTTATACTGTTTAAAAAAAAAAAAATAAAAAAAAAGTCTGGAGAGTCAAAACTTTCCTCTATCAACTGATTGGGTAGATTCAGTAGGTAGAAAGAGCCCAGGTCCTTAAAGGGTGACGGGTAAGTCTGGGGAGCCCAGACCCTCCTTTAGAGAGCCCTGGTCTTTACAGAGTGACGGGTAAGTCTGGGGAACCCAGACCCTCCTCCAGCCACTGGACAGAGGTCCCGCGGAGCAGAGTGGCTCTGTGGTGAATGCGCCTCAGCCTGAGAAGATACAGCAGGATGGAGAGCAGAACCACCAGGAAACAAGCCAGGAACAGATAGTGGTTATTCATGAAGGTGAAGCCTCGGTGCCAGTGCGAATGAGACCCCTTCAGACTCTCCTGCTGGATGTCCCTGAAAAGCAGAGGAATAAGAGAACATTGTGAGAACATAAAACATATGAGCTCTTCACAGCTGAGAATTTTAGTTCATTCATATACAGTAACCCCCCACTTTAACGCAGATCAACAGTCACAGTTTCAGTCCATCACGGATATTTAAACCTCCTGCCTCTGAGTACAGTGGACTGTGACGTCCGGGCCTTGTCCACCACACACCCTCGTCCTTCTCAGACATGAACAACCAGCACGAGGACGAGGGGGCGTGGCGGACGAGGTCCGGACGTTACAGTCACCTGTACTCAGAGGCGGGAGGTTTGAAAGTAGCCAATCCGAGAACGTTATTTATTTCTCCTTGCTGCTGATTGGCTGCTGCAGTCAAGAATTTCCCCCGTGGAGCGTCTCGAGTGTTCTCATGATGTTCTTTCTTAAAGCCCTGCATTTTTCTTACAGTAAATTAAATTAATTTATTACTGTATTTGCCTGCTTATACCAGTGAAAACGACGCATGCATGAATTACGGTACAGTCTATACAGGGGTAACATCGGTATTTACATGTAAACTGTACAGTACGGATACGGGTTTACCTTTACATTTTCTTTAAGGGTAATGAATTTAAAATGAAATTAAAGTGTTTTGGGAGCATATTTAGGATTTACACTAAAAATAGGCATTTTAGGCTTTTTTCTTTTTTACCACATCACAACAACGCGTTTTTTCACAATGCGTGGGTGCTCTTGGAACGTAACCCCAGCGGTAAGCAGGCATTTACTGTATATAAAAGTAGGTCATAACCACACGTCTTGGCTGAAAGTTAAAACTTAACATTTTATTTCTGGACTAATATTGAGGTACCTAAGAGGTAAGAAGCGTGTGCGGTACAGAATGGCTCCCAGAGTCCACTGCACCTCCTTGTCATATACGAGCAGCGCAGTCTTCAGGTTGTCGTAGGCCACAGGGAAGGAGAAACCTGAGTGGAACACCTCATACACCCAGGCAGACTTAAAACACTGGTACCTGTCCAGAAAGTGAGAGAGATCCTGTTTCTCCAGTCCTATGATAATCTAATAAGTGAGGGGAAAAGTAAGCTGCTGGAACATACTTGAGCCTGTGAAGGTCTGCGTGGGAAGCGTAGAGACCACGGTCAAAGCGTTCTTTTAGAATCCTCCACTGAGTGGCACAGTAGTCCTGCAATCACCAAGATCACACGGTGACGATAAAACATAATAGAATATAACAATATATAATAGAAGAGAGAAAATGAGAATATGTTACAAACAATGGATTCCTAGCAAAACAGAACACTGTGTTTTACATTTCCATGTTTGCCCTTCTAGAACTCCAGATTGGTTAAAATACCTTAATACATAAATATTTATTTTAAAGTATAGTTAAAATAAGGTTGCAAAATTTAAGGATTTCCCTTGAGCAATCATTTCCAAACTTAACTAATAGTTACGTGCAAGGTCTAGAACATATAAAAGTATAAAACATATAAAAATCCCCAAGGTCTAGAACATATAAAAATCCCCAAACGCAGGTATCTGATTTTCCTTCTGTGAGCAGGATGTATGATTTCTGTGTATCTATATAGTGGCACATTACTGAGATGTAGCTACCAGTTATCAAAACAGCCCAGTCCAGTCCAGGAGTTAGTTTCAAAAGCTGTGGCTGTACACTACAGGTCTGCACGGGACAGATTTTTCATGCCGCTCCCGCAAGTTTCTGTTCTGCTCCCGCAGAAATGTGTAATATTTTGACCCGCTCCTGTCCGCATCTGTTATGGTTTGTCCCGCTCCCGCCTGCTGAATCCCGCAAGCAAGGCTGGTGGAGTATAGGGTGGGCCAAAAATACCGGATACGTTTTAAATGTTATAATATCTTGGAGTATAAAAATTAAATAAGGTACCAAATTTATTTGTTGCCTTACTGACATACAGGAATTTATGAAACATAGGCTATATTGTGTGTGCATGACTTAAAGATGTCTTTAATATAAGGGTAGATTTGGGTAACCAGTTCTCCACATAAAATACGACCAACAAAGTTTCTAACCAGGCTACGGACCTGAATTAAAAAAATATCTAAACAGTCTCATTAGAAACATTTCACAGTCAAAATGAGAGAAATCAGACTCCAAGCACCCACGTGATGCAAACATCCGCAGGCTCGGTCGCGTACCACATATGTTGTTCCCCACATAAAAACAAACCGTAAAATGTATTCAATGCAAATGTATACAGTACTTCGCGGGAGTCTGGAGAACAATGTCTTTGTCCCGCTCCCGGGAACACATCTCTCTATTCCCAGTTGCAGACCTGTACTGTACACTGAAGTTGCCTGTACTTTTACTTCAGCCTTGAGGCAACAGTTTGTGCTTTCTCTTCTCCTGTAATGTCGGTATATACGGCAATTACAACAACATGGAGTCTTTAGTGCAACAGCGGATCTCAACCCTAGTCCTGGAGCACCTCTGCCCTGTGTGTTTAATGTTCTCACAACAGCGTACCTCCTGAAGGGCGGTACGCTGTTCATTAGTTGGATTAGGTGTAATGCATGGATTAAAGCCAAAAAAAAATTTTTTTTTTAATCATTTGACGGAAATTTTGTTTTTTTTACCGAACGCTCCGTGTCGCGGGCCCATCCCACCTCGGCCATACATCAAATTTTAACGCTGTGTTGTCCATTACCCCCTAGTTGAGATACAACACACCTGCCATTTTCATCATTTTGCACCATGAACTAAATGGCTTGCAATTATTGCCCATTTCATTTATCCATGCCCATCTCCACTAATTCTTCACTGTTTTGTCGATGTCCGAGGCCGCTTTGCTCAGTTGGTTAGAGCATGGTGCTAATAATGCCAAGGTCGCAGGTTCGATCCCCAGGTGGGCCAGTTCGTTTTGTTCTGCCTTTATAAAGCAATTTCCTCTGTACTGATTGGGAAGATTTTTATGATCTGTACCTTCCTTTAATAGAAGCGCATTCATGCTCGCAAAACCGGAGCATAAGCTCTCCAGCACTCGCGACACCGGAGCCACTGTCCTGAACCTTGAGCTTCTGAGTTTTGACTCATTTATCTATTTAAGCAATGGGTTTTCTCCACTGTTTTAGCAACTATTAGTGAATGAGAGACTTCATGATACACCACTGACTTCCAATCATAAATAAGTTCTATTCTGATCTTTTTTGAAAATGTAAAATATACTACTAATAGCCTATTATGCCCTATTTTTATTATTGGATATTCCAGGCAACAAGAAGCCCGTGCCATTCACCCTTTTGCAGATCTCGTCTTTGTTTTGGGACATTAAAAGGCTTTAAGACTGATGCGGCACTAAATGCTATGGAATTATTTTCTCCTTACTATGAAGTTTGGCATCTTAAACAAGCGTCTGGAAACGGCTTGTAGCCTGTAGGCGATATTTAAGCGAACTGCCAAAACCATAATGTTTATTTTTAGGAAGAATAATTAAATCGTAATTAAACCAAGGAAAAAGACAGCCTTACTAGAATTTTGTCTGCTGAAGCTTGTGCACCCCTACCTATTTGAGAATCCAAAACGAAACCTGGTTACATTATGTATAGATACACAAACATGGTTGAGACTACCTTTGCAGCGTTGGCGTACTTGGTGGAGTTGTAATCGCCCCCCATGCGAAGCACATCCTCTGTACAGTAGTAGAACTCTGAGAAGCCATAGAACTGGCTGTTGGCAAAGTCTATGGGGGGCTGGTAGACCCCATTCAGTGATGTGCTGGTCTCGTTGGTGCGGTTGAGGAACGGCTGCAGCAGCAGGCGGCACCGGTCAAAGTCTCCGGTACCACGGAGGTGGAGCCTCTGGTTGGGAGGACCAACCTCGTCCTGTAGGTCAGTGGGCATGCAGGGGTCCAGTACAGGCGAGTCAATACTCTCACCACGATGCTGACCAAGAAGCCTACACACACAAAGAAGAATGAACAGTTGAGTTGGAAGGGTAATTAGACAATGAGATTGTTTACTAATTAGATGATTAACGAACACTATTACAATTTAAAAAAACTGTGATATTAACTCTTTTTAATACAACATTATATAACTGTATAAGCTGACAGCTGGTACTGGCCTGAAGAGAAGAAAAATCTGGTGGCTCTTTACTCTTTAAGTAGAAAAAATGAATATAATGAATATTAAGTAAAACACAAAGTGTTTCTTGCACTTTTAAAAGAGCAGAGAACTCCAGAGATGGCATGTGATCAACGTGGTCACCATTATGGGTGTAAATCTCTGACCATCTGATTCAGTTATGACTCTTTAAGAAAACTAATCAGTGTACTGTTTTACTACAATTTGTTTTAATATATTCATTTTCTTATCGGAATGTTCTCCAAACTTACATTTGGACTCCAGGCCACAGCAACTGTACCACTTAAAACTTTGAGGATTTTTATGTTTATAAAGAGAACAGAGAAGTTACTTTTCCACAAAAAATAAGCGCATACTTTATTAAATATCAATTGATCTTTTCATGTCCATCATTCCAACATTGATGCAGACCAAACACCCTGTTCAGACGCATTCTTAAGCTGCTGGTAGTCACTGTGGTTCTTACTTGTTCTGGAGGAAAGTGCTGCTCACAAGCTGCTCCTCATATCTCTGTCGAGCTGCATTCCCACCAAAGCCCAGGAACGTCGAAACGTAAACACGGTAAACATGTTCCGTGCGATGAGCATCACAGCCCAGGTTAAACTCAGCCAGCAAGTTCTTAGCCACATCCTCCTGTAAATGTATATGGAGATACCATGCGGGCAAAAGACACGTCTGAGCTTGAAGTGTGTTAGATAAAGGCGCTTTAAAAAAAACCAAAAACAAACAAACAAAAAAAACACCCTTGTTACTTATGTTAGTATATGCACAACATCAGCCATTAATCAGCAAAAGCAGCATCACATTCATTGGCTTTATAAGTTCTGATGACAAAGAAGGCTTAATTAAGTTTTCAAAGAAGCATCTTGCATGAAACAGGAAAATAGTGTATAAAAGCAAAGTCATCTGGCCCTCCAGTCAGTGATAAACATGAAAGCGCCCCACTTTTCTTTGACTGAAAAATTTAGTTCTTGGAAGATCAAACTGTGTGTGTAAGTGAAGCATGAAAGTATAAAAGCAAACTTACAAGCCAAAGTTCTGGAAAAAGGCCATGAAAATCCCCATTATTAACAACAACAAAAAAAGAAATCAAAACACACCATAAATACACATCAAAACATGCTAAATCTGAAAGCAGTTTTGTTTTCTTTTTCCTCTGCTGCACCGCAAAATGATTACGTCTAGTACACCCACACACACTGCTGTGGCACCATGCGGCAGGCTGAGCTTAGCTCTGACTCGGCTCTACAGGGCTTTTGAGTCCAGTGGGAAGGGCAAGGTAAGATAAACAGGTACCAGAGATTTGAGAGGAAAGGATGTGAGTGACCAAACCAAGCTTTTTGGCTTTAAGAATGGAAATTGTTGTAGATAATAACCTGTTGTGGAGAAGCAAAGCTTACAGTTTTGGGCACTTCGTATGCTATCTGAGTGGAGACGCCACCCATGTCCAACACTCCAGCCGTGCGTCTGCGCACCAGCGTCTCCTGCTGGTCACCACCAGGAACCTGCACCTCCACGACGGCCTCCTGATCTGTGAAGACAGCAGACCGCGTTTCCATCTAATTCTCCACTGACGAGGAAAATTAGATGGTAAGTGAGGAAAGAGTGAAGTGTGGGTGGAAGACAGACCAGACAGACTAAAAATTAGTTATTAGATGATAAACAGCAGCAATTAAGGGGGTCAAGCACTGCATGAGATGGAAGATGAATATGGACAATAATTGAAAGATGTCTTGCATTGTACAGTATTTACTAAAGTTCACATAAATCTATAGAAGTTCACAGACCATGCAGTTTGATCTTGTCCCTAGACTCCATTTCTAGTTTTGCATTCGTGACTAACTTTAATATTTATATATATATATATATATATATATATATAAAATCTATTTTTATTTGTCTTATTTTTTACTATTAATTTTATGCTCTGGTTTACTTGTTTGTAAGGTGCACTTGAATGCCTTGAAGGGTGCCTTTAAATAAAATTAATAATAGTAATAAGAATAATAACAACAACAACAGGTTTGGTTGTCCAGGTGTCTTTAAACATTTAACAGATTATCATGAAACTACTATATTTTAGTGAAACAGTTACAGCTGCTACCCAGCATTTCAGAAAATGCTTCCAACTAGACCACTGAACGTTTAATGTTATATTAATATTACATGTGATAATTCAATAACTGACCATTACATAAGCACAGATTTAAAAAAAAAAAAAAAAAAACACACACAAAAAAAACCCAACACACTTTTGAGGAGTTTCTTGATTCTCAAAAGACAGAAAATACACCACCTGGTGGGCACTGTGTGAAATTAAATATATACCTTGCTTAATGGAGACTTGAGTTCAATCAACAGCTTAGTTCTAAAAGCAAGCCTTCCATTTACCCATTTAATTTAGAGTAGTGGAGTTACAACAAAGCCCATAATCCCACAAGGTACTGAGCTTAGGAGTGTCAGGTTAACATATTTATAGACATGGAAAAGCCTTCTAATGACATTAAGGCCAAGTAAAGATTAAGTCATGCCGACATTTAATTTTTCCACTCTGAAAGTAAAGCACGGTAGAAAAGCAGACATCTGTTAAAAATAGGTGTCCTTGGATGCAGCAGTGTGTAAAAGAACAGAACTCAAAGATAAGACCAGTGTTAAATACACAGGGTTCACATAACCAGCACCTTAGTAAGGCCTCGAAAATATTACACAGGTCTCGACACCTGATGTTCATTGTATGTAAAGGACTGTTATTTGGACTATAACCGACAATTAACAGTAAACGCTACTTGCAGCAGGTGACTGAGAGTAATGAAAGGGACACAAAACCAAAAGCATGTTTTTGAGTGTTTAACTGATTCAAAATGTAAAACGTATTTTAATTTACGCAAGCCAGTGTAAATATTAGCCTTGTGCATTTCTGTGTTTGGCCTTCTAACAGGAAACCTCAGGTAGACTTACCATCATCTACATGATTGAACCTCCCCAAGACAAAATTAATTCCAATCCATGCATATACACCTGTGAAAATGAAAATAAGGGAATTAATCAATGCTTCTGGCCTGGAACCTCCTACAAAGCTGGATGAATCTCAGTTCACTGGCAATATTTTCAATATTGGTCATAGCTGTCTTACCCTCTTGCTTTCCTGAAATTACTTCCACATGTGAATCAGAGAAGAGAAAGTTGAAATTCACTGGAATATCAGTCCGCAAGTCTTCCAGCAGGGCCTCCTGCTGGCTGTAAACAAAGTAAAAGTATGAAAATTGTTCAAATCGTGCTGTGTATTCACCGATACAGGCCTTACAATAGACAATGCAATTACCTCTCTGGCAGAACCCTCATGCCTGCAGTGCACAGAATATACAGTGGAGTTTCCTGGTGCTTGGTCTTGGGGATATGTTGGGCAGCAAAGCTTAGTAGTGGGTACATGTAGTCACTTGCTTTTCCTGGTGTAGTTGCATATTCAGATATCCCTGCACAAACATACAAATATTGTAGTGCTTTATCTTTTGTTCTTTACTTGTTACACTTGCTGCAGTTCATGGCATTTGGCAGATGCTCTTATCCACTTTCTAACTACAGGGACAGTCTTGTAGGAGCAAATTGGGGTATAGGGCCTCGCACAAGGGCGAACTGGTGGTGGTTCTAGCAGTAGGACAGAGAGCTGGATTTGAACATGTTACTACTTGGTCCACACTTGAGAATCCTACCACTAGACCACCAGTTTCTCCACACTGACCTGGCTTGATCTTCATGACTACTGGCTTGCGGTGCTGGTCTCTCATCTGTCGGATGTCCAGCAGGTCGTGAGGATTGCCGTTATGCCGAGGCCAAGTGTACACAAACACGCGGGAGCCGCTACTCCCACAGTCCACCACCACACCATAGTTCAGGTTGGGATTACTTGTGTCTGTGGCCTCGATGTCCGTCACCCGTGCCAAATGCCTGGAAATCAAAAGAATGAAAACAAGGGAAGTCAGCTGGGTGACGTGAAGATAAAAAGAAAAATAAAACAACATCCAGGTGATCAAAAACACAATGCTTCAGACCTATGGTTATATCGAAGTGTATTTTAAAGTGTAAGTGAAAACTAATGAACTAGTTTGCACTTTGTTTTTCACCCTTGCAAAAATATTTTTCATTTTTTGACATAATTTTTTAAAAAGCACCCTGCAGACAAGCAGAACAAGAGAAATAGTACGACATGAATATCCAAAGTTAAGGTCAATTTGATCTTTTCCTGTAAAATTATAATTTTGTGGGAAGAAGGTTTTGCTCAAACTGTGACATAAACAAAACCAAAGCAGCAACAACAAAACATTCTTCCCAATCCTAAGCGATGGGCGATAGGCTACTTTACTGTTGGCAGCTGTCTGGCGCTGCCAGAGAGTTGTTCATCCAAACCAGTGCTCCACAGATTATTTTTACAACGGACACAATCTAGTTCATTATAGTCACGCTAAAGGTTCCACCTCAAGGATTTCAAATGCACTATGCAGTCCTATGGGTAAAAAAAACCCCTTCACATTACGCACATTACGTTCTTCACACTCACATGTTTACAGTTCTTTAGGAAACAAAAATGTTTACTCTAGGTTTCATCACTCAAAGAATCTTTTGTGGCACCCTTTTGTGTACATAAAGGGTCGTGTTAGTTTGTTGTGGCAAATTCAATTTGTGAGCTTGTCAAGGCCAGTTTTGACACTGTTTTTTGTATAAATATAACTTAATAAAAATAAATACCTTTTGGTAAGAGTCCATAGAAAAGACAACAATATGTTATGTTTCAATAGTATGTTAAATAAATGTTATTCCTTTACATTAAAAAGTCTTAAATTATAAAAAAAAACCCACCAGGCAAATCGAAAGTGTTTTAAACAGCCACATCCTTACTTATACGGTCCTTTTTCGCGTCATAGATGACTGTCTTAAAGCCACATGTGGGGAAAGAACTACACTACAAAATAAGAAAGGATGAAAAATTCTGAATGCTCCCCACAAACGCACTACCTAAGCTTATTTTAAAAACGTCAGCAGGGCTGACCTGTGGTAGTGCTTGTCCTCTCGGATCCAGATGTTCTGTCCCTTTCCTGTGACCAGCAGCAGGTAGACAAGACCGAGGAAGGCTGCCAAAAGGCCAAGGAGGAGAAGCTGTCTGAAGCTGGGGAGCAAGAGCCGGGGCAGGACGACTGGAGACAGGCTGAAGTGCCATGACGCTGGAAACAGGCAGGAGAAACTGATCCTGTGGATAAAAGACAGTTTCAGTGACCAGTGACTAACATATGTTTAGTATGAACTCCAAGTACACATGAGGTGTTGAGCTACTTAAAAAGCACTCAGGTCAAAGAACGAACAGCTGTTAAAGGGCCAGAAAAGGAGGATGCATCACCAGATGTACTAGCAGAATCATGTACTGAGTCTGCTTCTACTTATATAAAATAATAATTACATAACATTCATTTGGCAGATGTCTTTATTCAAAGCAACTGACAATACGAGGAAATATTCAAGTTTCAGGACAATGTGAAAACTAGAGGACTAAGTGCTAAAATCTTATGTATGAGTAGTGCAGTGCATCCAGAGAGGAGATGATCTCTGAACAGGTGAGTCTTCAGGAGGTTTTTGAAGATGGAGAGGCATTCTGCTGCTGTTGTCTGTTTAAGCAGCTCATTCCACCAGCCAGGAACACAAAAGAGTCTGTACTGGGTTTACCTGATGACAAACATAAAAGTAAGGACATACCTTCCCATTGTGAAGTGGATCCAGCGGTAGCCAGTGTTGTCCAATGCTACAATCTACACGTCTCTCCTCCTCTGAACATCAGTATTGCTTCTGAGCAGCATCCTTAGCCTGGAACGAGATGATCACAGAGACAGACGTGAACTTGTAACCTGGAACACTGATCTCAGCCACGTGTAAGGGGACGTGGCAAACCCTGCTGTCCACATGATTAATCCACACACGGAAGAGAACTTCAGGCCACAGTTAACCACAAGTGCCGGCTATCAACTTGTGGGCATATTATTAGATTTCAACCATTTCCACTTAGCCGGTTGGGGAGGATTTACAAAAAAAAAATACAATAGAAAACAGCTCCAGAGTTGAATACAGCAACTTTACACTGGTTTATTAGTTAGTCAGCTTGTTAGGTAACTGTCAGAACGGTGTCAGCCTATTTTTAAACGACAACCTATACTAAAATAGCACAGAATCCCTTTGGGATTTGATTAGACAGCCATTCGTGGTGCGTGCGTTCACCCAAAGTTAACCAAAACATTAAACTGACTAAAATTAGCATGCTAGCTTTTATGCTAGGTAGGAAAAAGAAAACAGTCATTTGAGTGACTAAAAACTGTAACGACTACCTACTTTATCTGACTCTGGATAGGAAGAAGTGGACAGAATGCAGACCGACTTAAATAAATGAGAGACGTGCAGTAGAAAATGTGGAATTAGAGGTGAAGTTGAGTTCTCACCGTTAGCCAGGCCGGTGGCTAAGTTTACTCTTCCATCCATCCCTCCACAGCACGTCGACTCTTTTAAGAAAAGGACGAAAATGTGCAGATATAAGTCGCCAGCCAGGGACGCAGAGTTGTCCTGTACCTGTTTTTAATATATGTTTAATGAGCTGTTAAGCTAAAAGAGTTAAAATCCGGCTCTACACGCTGATAGTTCGATGCTAACTGAGCTATCGCATGAGTGAGTACGCATGCGCATCTCTTTACCTTTCCTCACTGTTAACACTTCAGTGTGCGGATCAATGGCCACTTCTCTTGTGTTTCCTTCCGTATTTCTGGTCTTTTTTGTCTTTTCCTGATTGAAACTGAAGGCTTTATGTGTAAAACTGTGTGCCTTCTTGGTTACACTGGCATAAACAAAGTTTAAAAATACATATAATGGGGAAAAAGTTATGTACAAATTGTCAACAGTATGAAGATACATACTCTATATGGACAAAAGTATTGGGACACACCTGTTTTTCAGGGCTCCTTACTTCCAGTTAAGGACAATCTTAATGTTTTAGCAGACCAAGAGACAACTTTGTGGTCACAGATTAGGGAAGAATCTTTTCTATTCCAGCATGACTGTGTCTCAGTGCACAAAGCAGCTCCATAAAGACGTGCTGGAGGAGTTCAGTGTGGAAGAACTTGACTGGCCACACAGAGCCCTGACCTCAACCGCATCCAGCACTTTTGGGATGAACTGGAACGGAGATTGTGAACCAGGCCTTCTCGTCCAACATCAGTGTCTGACCTCATAAATGCTCTACAGAATGAGTGGACAGAAATTCCCACAGAAACTCCAAAATCTTGTGGAAAGCCTTCGAAAAGGAGTGGAAACTGTTATAGCTGCAAAGGAGACCAGCTCCATATTAAAGTCTGTATGCAATTTTATGAAAGTCTGTGTTGGTGCAATGGTCAAGCGTCCCAATACCTCCCAAGCTTTTCGTAGCACTGAGGTTCAATTTTGGCCTGTTCCTTCTGGTAAACCATCCTGAGTTTCCAAAGGTTCCAACAGGCCCTCTTGGACTCACAGTTTCTAATAATTTGATCAATTTTCAGTGAGTTTCAAGTCAGGAGACTAACTAGGCCATGCAAGCACCTCTGCCTTTTTAGAAACCTGTAGATCTATGGGTTGTATGGTCAGGGTTCTTTCCCCTTTAGAAATTAAATTCTCCGACATTTCTGTTGCATCACTCCACTCATGTTTCCTTCAGTGATGTGTAACATCCCAGAACTACTTAGAGAATGTCCCATATCATGATGCTTCCACCGCCATACTTCACTGTGGGTATAGTGTTCTTGGATCATACGCACAACCCTTCATACTCTGTATATGGCAAACTGAAATTTTGGTGTTGAGTTCGTTGTTCTAAATCAGTTATGGTTTGTCTAATTACTCATACAGATTTGGTCATTTTAGCTGGGTGGCTACCACAAAGCTGCACTAGTATTTTATGCTTTGACCTGAAAAGAAAAAGTGACAAAAAAATCAAATATGTACTATTTTTTTACCCCATTAAGTCAATCACTGAAGACAAGTTCTGAAGTTTTGTTTTTTTTCAGATTCATATTAAAGCTACAAACCTGTGGCAAGCAAATACTACAAGGTTCTAGACGATAGTTTTCCAAATAGACTTAGTTTCCAATATTGTATGACGTACTTTATCTATAAAAAGGAACACTGCTTCATCATATAGGGTTTCTGTGGCATTAGCTTTGCACCTACAGAACCAAAATGAATGCGTAAACACCAGATATGTCCAAAACTATCACTTATAGGCCGCTCTGAGTTGGGCAGAACACTTCAATGGTTAAATACTGAACCCACCATACTAAATATAGTTTACCCTGTTCCTGCTGTTACTGGTTAGTTAATTATTCCATTAATGTATATTATGGAAAAAGAAATGACTAACAGCTCTTAAACATGTTTATGCTTTCATCTCCTGTTTCCACAATCGTCCTCTGCTGCTTCCGCAATCTTTTGAGCAAATGTCCAATACATTCCAAATGCTCAGATTCTTATTAATGTCCACTACTGAGGAGGTGATCCTTCAGTAGTGGACATTAGTTAAATGGTGACTAGACAGATGAGGTTTCTTTTACACACTATTTTTTATTTATAGGGAAAGGCATTTTAAAAGTAACTGTTTTTTTAATAATACCTTCAGTAATAATACCACTGACTGAACAGACACTTCTTTTCTGTATTCTGAATAGTCCGCCCACCAATATCTGCATATTTCTACATCCATGCTGCATTTTCCTGAGTTACACTGGTTCTCTGTGTGATATTTAAAAAAAAAAACACTTTCATACGTCCAATCATCAAACAAATGCGTCTGACACATCTGCGGATATACCCTGTTATGCATCATAATTTGTCATTTTTATTAGAATAATACATTTTACTTAAAGGCCACTCTTAAAACTTTCTTCAAAAAGAAATATCACAAACATGCCATTACAAACACAAATAAAGAAAAAATAAAGAAAAAACAAAACACACTGTTGGCTATAGGATTGCTTTCTTTGTAGACTGCAGTCTCCATAGACAGCCTGTTCAGTGGTTATTTGTGCCATCTGTTCACTGTGCTGTCTCACACCTCCTTCACACTGTCTTTTATGTTGCATTCCTTAAGAGAAACAGAAAAATGCATTAAACACATTTGCATCATTTGCTTTGTAGCAAACAAGAACTCATTAGATTTTCCACCCAGACCCAGTTTAGCCGGTTTAAAGGCACTGAGAACAAGTATTCACATTACAACTATCAAGCACTATATGCAATTACAATTACAAACAGTTGAGTGTGGCTTTAATATTATAGACACTAAAATGTATATTTGAAATGTTTTTACCATTAATATACAGAATACTGTATTGTACTGCAATGATCTACTACCACAATTTCAACAATCTACAGCAGAATCACCAAATACAATTATGGCCACATTTTTATTACTTTTTCAGCTTTATGGCAAAGAGACTGGCATATTAGAATCTGGGCTCAGAACCAATTTGAGGAATTGGACTGTATTTTGTTACGAACGAAAACAAAATGTTTCTGCAGTAATTTGAGAGCTGACTGTAAATGACTGAAGAAGGTATTACTTATGTTTTCATCTCCAGCATTTCTGACATTTCTGACATCTTATGTTAGACAGATGACCAGGCCTGTTTGCCATCATAACAATCTCAGATATCATGAGATATCTAGTATGTTCTACATCTGCCAGGCTTTATAGCTTCAGTCCTATGTTTTATGGTCTTTAATGATATTAGGTCTCACTATAGCCTGTGGACCATAGCTGTTTTCCCCCGCCTTTTAAAACCAGTTTTAGAATGTTGTGGTTAAAATATGGGACCCTATCTATCGATCGACAGACAGACAGACAGACAGACAGACAGATAGACAAACAAAAATACTCACAGCCTGATTCGACTGAGCTCCCTCTCCAGCTCCTCATCAGTTATGTTAGTATCAGGCACAGCGGGCAGGGAGCGAAAGAAAGCGTCGTCAAGCACCCCCGTTTCTTTAGTTGAGACGGGGTGCGATGGGACCTCCGGTAGTGTTAGACTTGTGTTTGGAGGGTTTTCCTCCAATAAAGACTTCAGCTCCTCCTCCAGCTCTTCTGACTCTGCTTCAGCTAGAATAAGAGCAAAAAAAAAAAGTCTTAACTTGCTTTCAGAGAGTGTGTGCGCGTGTGTGTGTGTGTACGTGTGCGTGTAGTTGTGAGTGAATTCCACTCATATTACTATATAAACTTTGTGGAACTTTCCTCTTTTCCTTGGATTTGTGATATGGATGTGACAAGAGTTTCTGTGAACGTAAAGCAGACTTACTTGAGTCCAAGGCTCCTCCAGCAAGAGTCTGATTGACTTCGTCCTGAGTATCACACAGCTGAGCAAGAACGGGAGGAAAGAAGGAGAGAAATAAGTGTACCGTCCAGGTCACACATTTACCAAACATCTCACAAGAGAGAAGAATGCTGATCTGGGATCAGCTTAGACCCTCTTTAAAACTGTGTTTCCCAATCCAGTGTCTGGAAGCCCACTACTGTTCACTAACAACTCCCTTACTGAGTTCAGCAGAGAAATAATTAATGTGTAACAAGCAGTAATAGACGGTCTTCAACATTGACTGTTCTTACTTTTAGATGAAAATCATGAGTCTTATAAAGTACTGACACATTAAAAACTCTAACAAAAAAAACTCTTGACCACGTCCACATGCATAAATGCATTAAGTTGCTGTGATTCGCTGAACAGATATTTGCGTTAATGAGCCGTTGAACAGGTGTAACTAATAAAGTGGCCGGTGAGTGCACATATCCATATACAGCTCCATTTAGATATGTTGCCATTTCTCTTAACATACATTAGCAGCTTGTGGTCCCAGGCTCAGTCAAAAAACACAATTTATAAAAAGGTTTTACGTAGCATTTGTGTTCTTATTCAAACACCCGAATAAGAACACAAATACTATGACGAGTTCAGATATGAAAGACCACGCCTGTATCCATCATCCAGACAAGGCACATAAAAAACACAAACATTTTCTTACCTCTTGAATCTGATCAACCAGGTTCTCTGCTCTTTCAACCGTTACACCCTTCAGAGAAATCCTCAGAGCGGCTACGCCCGCCTGGTATGCTTGCATCACCTACAGCACATATACACACACTCACTCAGATATGTGTGTGAACATATAGTACCATGCAAAAGACCAGAGAAAATTTAATTTAAAACTTTTTCAGCTGAGCAGTATTTGTTTTTAAAAGCTAATGTTAGAATTTATCCAAATTATATTAATAATAGTAAATAGTGAATTTAGGTAAGTGTATGTGTTTGGGTTATCATTCCTAGACCTCTCCTCGTAGAAGCCCAGTATTACATAAATACCTCAAATGCTCAATCAGTTCAGCTGCTGATGTTTTTCTAACCAGCACACAAAACTTCAAGTGCTTTTTACAAAACAAACAAATCTTGATGATTTTTTTAATGCTTAATTGTTAGAATTTATTCTGACGTTATCTTGTGTATTCCCTTACTGCTCAGATAAGTGGCTTTAAACAGTTTGCACAGGAGCCGTCTGCACAGTACTGTAGACGCCAAGCATCCACTTTAAATATAACATCATTGTTTTCAGCAAGTCAGTTTGAATAAGTATTTTACCAGGCGGTCGGTCTGTGAGCTTGCTATCCTGTCCAGGATTCCCTTAACTGTCTCAAGCTGAGCGTACAAGCGATCTGCTTTCTTCTCCACATGCTTTCTTCCTTTTAGACATCTCAGGGCCTGAGGAGAACAGAGACAGAGAACGAAACAGTGAGAAACTGTTTGTAAATTCCTTCTTTGCCATTCAGGAAAAAAATACTCTAAATCTAAAATTAAAATAGTGTTCGTACCTGTGGCTTTTTCCCCTCCTTTAACAGCACCTTTGCCTGTTCTCTACATCTGAAAACAAAACACATAAATGTTAATATCTATAATAATGAAAAAAAAAAAAATTAAACACCTGCTGTGCTGGAAAAAGAACAATCCACACAAAGCAAGATTTTTTATGTGAATGAACAGACTCACTTCTCTGCCTCCTGACCCAGAGCCTCCACTCGCTCTTCCAGGAGCTTCTCGCTGCGTTGGAGCTGATAGATCCCCAGTTCCATCTCACTGACCGGAGACACGCGTCCGTGCCCTGCCTGACTGAACTTCACCAACTAACGATGAACACAAGACAAGAGGAGGCACCATCTAGTAATTAACAATTTTATAATTATTACAGTTCATAACAACTAACAGGTCAATAAATGATCATGAAACTAACACTACATAGTAACGATTAACATAAGTGTCACATAATGTGAGAAGTCTTGACTTACAAGCGAAAAAAAATTTATGAAAATTTTTCAACATTACTGTGCAGATTACTGTGTTGGTGAGTGACAGGGGGGAGGAGTTATAGAGTCTGATGGGTGGGTGGGTGGGTGACAGGAGGAGGAGTAATAGAGTCTGATGGGTCAGTGTGTGACAGGGGGAGGAGTTATAGAGTCTGATGGGTGGGTGTGTGATAGGGAGGAGTTATAGAGTCTGATGGGTGGCTATGTGTGAGACAGGGGAGGAGTTATAGAGTCTGATGGGTGGGTAGGTGAGTGACCGGGGGAGGAGTTAGAGAGTCTGATGGGTGGGTAGGTGAGTGACCGGGGGAGGAGTTAGACAGTCTGATGGGTGGGTGGGTGAGTGACATGGGAGGAGTTAGAGTCTGATGGGTGGGTAGGTGAGTGACAGGGGGAGGAGTTATAGTGTCTGATGGGTGGGTAGGTGAGTGACAGGGGGAGGAGTAAGAGAGTCTGATGGGTGGGTAGGTGAGTGACAGGGGGAGGAGTAAGAGAGTCTGATAGGTGGGTAGGTGAGTGACAGGGGGAGGAGTTAAGAGAGTCTGATGGGTGGGTAGATGAGTGACCAGGGGAGGAGTTAGAGAGTATGATGGGTGGGTAGGTGAGTGACCATGGGAGGAGTTAGAGAGTCTGATGGGTGGGTAGGTGAGTGACAGGGGAGGAGTTATAGAGTCTGATGACACTGGGTAGCGTTTAGCGGAGCCCTTTATGCTGGTGAGTCTATGTCTAAAAGTCTACATATACTAACTGTAAGTCTACAATAAGTGTTCGCAACATTAGTCTTGAAGGTCATGTGTTTAGACTACAAAGATGTCTTAGCTAACTGATTTCACATCCACAAGCACACACCTTTTCCCCCTCGTGTAGTGAGACGGTGACATGTTTCTCTCTCTGCAGCTGCAGCAGAGCCAGACACAGAGTGGTCTCGTCAGGGCAGATGTCAGAGGAGAGAGAGCGCAGGTCCTGAAAGGACAGCAGAGACCGTCCTGCCAGAGGAGAGCTCCTATAGGCAGCCAGCAATGCAGCAGCCTTCTCCTAACACACACACACACACACAGTGTAAGAGGATATTTAATGCTTAAGTAATTGATTCACCAAATTGTTAATGTGTTCATGTTTTACTAAGAAGATAAAGTGGTTCAAGTTGTTAACAACTTACTTTAACCAATTCAATCACCACAAACGACTCCTCCAGTGGAACTCTCCCACTGCCGAGCAGAGCCGACAGAGTCCATTTCAGCGGTCTGACCAACAGCAGCCCGACACCCCATGACAGCCAGCCAGAATCTACATTAGCAGCAAAATCCGACTCTTTCTGCATTTTACCACCCCTAGAAGAGAAACAACCCAATAAAATACACTTAAGAGAAGATTAGGAGATTTTAAAGGAATACTACAGGAAAAAATCTAATTTATACAATTTCCACTTAACTCAGAAATAGTCAATCGGTCAAGACAGGTTTTAAGTACAAATCTTACTTCTTTAGTAGTAAGCACTGGAGCTAGAAGGCCAATGTTACTAACAAACACTAGAATTCAATAGTCACCCAAACCTTTTCCATAAAAGCAGCTCCAAAAACATCTCAACCTGCCTCAAATTCACATCCAGTTCTTCACCAGGGTGACACAGACTGGGAGGTGTGGTTTAGGATATAGTCTGACTTACTGTGAGCTATAATAATGAACAGTGTAACACTGCGAACAGCCTTTTTAGACAACTAGGTCTGTTTTCACAAACCACCTCAGGAGGAGGAGTGTTGACCAAGAAACAGTTTTGTGACCATGAATGTCATAAAAAAGGAATCTAATCTGAGAGCAGCCCTCGTTACAACTGCTTTGTAAATGCCACACCTGATGATGTCTGCACAGGTCGCCTGAAGAGGTGAAGTTTTGTTCATTTTTGTGGAAATAATTTGGGTGACCATTGACTTTTAGTGTTTGTTAGCATAGTTAACCTAGGAGCTACTGTTCTAATTAGAGCAACAAATTTTGAACATCAAACACCTCATCAAGTACCTCATCTGGATAACTGTGTACAATTAATTTTCCCCAAACTATTCTTTCAAATAAGTCATTACATATAAACACATGGAGCGTGTGACACTGAAAACGCTTCTTTACATTGTTCTGATATTGCTTTGTCTCTTTACTAGAACTGATTAGTGAGGGTTTGTTTTTGAAGTTTACTCGAACACAAAATTGACCCTCTTAACATAAACAATATTGTTTACCAAAAATCTTAGAATCAAAACACACTGACTTTTCCCCACCTGTTAAACATCTGATTTTTGGCCAAGTCACTGTGCCAGTGGGTGGGGAAACCAATAATATCATGCCCCCCCCCTCCCCCATCTTCAACCTAAAATGCTCAGGTAACTCCCCAGTATTGTGCATCACTTGGAACTAAGCGACAATATGGAGAATGTCCCAACATTTTAGATCTTAGGTGCTGAATTCGAGTCAAAAGCAAATGCAATTAAACTTAAAAAGCAATCCACACATCTACTTTGCATTTCACTGTGCAGTGCCTTCAAGGACGCGTCTCTTCATTGCATTTCCATTGAAAGTGTGGAAACTAAAGGCCACGGCTGTTGTTAATCATAGAAATCCTTAGCTTCCCATGAACGCTGATCCATCAGAGAAGTTTTGTTCAAATCAATGAAAACGGCATTACAGTACAGTGTAGCACTGTCAGAACAAAGTAAGGCTGGCTTTGCCTCTCATTTTGGTATGTTTTCTGCAAGTCTGCAATGTTTTTTTTGTGTTGTACTATGCGACATTCACTTAGAGGCATCTGCCTCAGATCTTCACTGTTTACACTCAGCACCAAAAGTGAGATGCCTGAATGATGAATCGCTCCTTAAGGTCTGTAACTAGAACCAATGTTATTTAAATTGTTTAAAATCCAGACATTTGGGACACTTTAAGCTCTTGTATTTGTCTTTTTCAGTGTACCTGATCATGCTCTGGACGACTGTACACAGGCCCAGAGGAACAACCCCCTTCCTCCGAAAACTTTCATTCATCTCCTGCAGGCTCACACACACGGACCCTCGCCTTTGGCAGCTTTCCACGATCAGCGGGGTCCAGAAGTTCATTTTGCTGTCCCAGTCTGCCGGGTCCACCTCTCGGTTCTCCTTGAAGGCGGAGAACAAGAAGGCCATCCGTTCGTCATCTTCCCAGTCTGGGGGGAACTCGGATGGGGAGGGTTTGCTAACTTTCTGCTGCAGCGACACTGGCATTGTGCTGCAAAATAATGGGACAGTAAAAAAAAGTTTTATCCTAAGCTTCATACAGATCACAAACAGAGCCGAAACATCAACAGGCCTTAGTGCGAGGAATTTGTTAATATTACTCATAATCAAATTTACCGTCCTTATTTATGTCATTAAGTTCAGGATTGTGCAATGTAACTCACCGTTTATTTATCTGTATGTTATTGAACGTTGTCTCATCCCCTCATCACCTCCTGCTATATCATTTTATTGCGTTCATCATACTTTCATGCCACAAACACAGTCACTTTTTATAACCACTTGCATTAATAATCAGTTATTTTATTATTTCTGTTATAGTTACTTGCTATTATTCCATTTGCACTCTTACTATTTTATTTTATTCATTTATTATATCATTTTTTCCCCCTCCAAACTCTCTGTTTTATCTTTGTTCCTCTTGTTGCAATGAGCATGTTTATGACAAAAGAATTTCCCTCGGAATAAAGTTATTTCTTATTTTATGTAATACATCATTTTTTCACTCTACAATTGAGGCTCTGTTTAATGGAGACCTTGTCCCCAGCCAAAGTCTCATGCTTTACCAAAGCACATTCCAACACTATATGGACATAAGTATTGGGACACACCTGCTTTTCAGGGTTTGAGCTAGACCCCTTACTTGAAGTGAAGGTCAATCTTAATGCTTCATCAGACCAAGACATTTTGTTCAACGTCATGCTTCCATTCCAACTTTGTGGACCCAGTATGGAGAACTGGGGAAGTGTGGAAGAACTTGACTGGGCACACAGACCCTTGACCTCAAACCCATCCAGCACCTTTGGGATGAACTGGAACGGAGACTGTGAGCCAGACCTTCTCGACCAACATCAGTGTCTGACCTCATAAATGCTACAGAACGAACGGACACAAATTCCCACAGAAACTCCAAAATCTTGTGGAAAGCCTTCCAAGAAGAGTGGAAGCTGTTATAGCTGTAAAGGGAGAACCAACTAAATATTAAAGCCTATGTATTTGAATGCAATGTCATTAAAGTCCCTGTTGGTTGAATGGTCAGGCGTCCCAATACTTTTGTCTATGTAGTGTAGCTGAGTTTACTTTGCCTTAATGATAGCTCAGTTGATGCTGCAGTCCTTCTTTAGAGGATTCTGAACACTGATGGGGTCTATTCTCAGCCCAGCAGAGACACAGATATTTAAAACCTCCAGAAACAAGAGGAACGTGTATATACAAAACCCAAAACTCATTTAATGAATTAAACTGATCTAAATGTGTGGAGCAAATCTCTCAGTCTTTTACTTAATTTCACCAAAGAGCTAAACAACAACTTCACACAGACTCCTACAGCAACTTTAATGATATATGACTAAATGTCATCATAATCCTCATTGAAAGCTGATTGTTCTCTCTAAATCTGACCCTGCAATGTTTTTTTTGTTGTTGTTTTTTCTCCAGGGTCTTCTGTTGCTAAAATAAAGAGCTAGCAGTCCTGGGAGGTAAAAACGAACAAATTCTAGCACAAACTTGGTTTCTGGTCCAAAAACAGACACCAATTTCTTACAAAAAGGGTAACAATCCGATATTACTGTCACACGGAGAGTGTTATGAGTTAAAAGAAGATGAAATAGCAAAAAAACAAAGCTAGCAGTGCTAACAGTAGCTAGCAGGCTAACTGCAGCCAGGCAGTACGGAGCATAGCTAGCTCGACTAATGCAGTTTTTAATAAAAAGGTCACTTTAAAAACACCAACCATCGACAGGGTTCAGGAGATATACATGTCTACTCGTAGATGAGACCCAGAATGTGCCTTTAGGAGCTGTCTGAGGGAGGAAAAAAGAGATTAAGCGCAGTGTACTCGCCTGCAGTCTCTCCAGCCCGGCCCTGGAGCAGATGTTGGCCGCGCCCTCTACAGGCCGGGAGTGGAACAGAACTGTATTTTTATCAGTTATTATTTCTTTATTATGAAAGATTAACTAGTTGTGTACCAGTTTTACACATCATGTTTATCATGTTAATATAATCCATTATAATCCTCCAGTGTAGACTCCAGTGCTGTAGCTCAGTCCATGTCTCTCCAGTCCTCACTGGTGCTGTGTTCCAGGGACCCTCAGGACTGCTGGACCACTCTGTACCAGGCGGTATGTCATCAGGGCGAGACTGGGCCACATTATTGTGTCAGCAGCAACCGTGTGCTCAGACACTGAGAAATCAGAGGTGGGCTGATAAAATGTGCAGCAACTGATGGGCTAGTCTCTCACTGTATAGGCTAAGGGTTTCGAATAAAGTGGCCAGAGAATTATGTATAAGGTGGAAGTATAAGATGGATGTTTCTAATAAAATGGCCAGTCAGTGAAAACACAAGGGAAGTGTTTCCAATAAAGCGGTCAGTCAGTGAAAGCACAAAATATGCATTTCTAATAAAGTGGCCAGTGAGGGTGCATACAAGGTAGGTGTTTCTTGTAAAGTTGCCAGTAGGTGGAAGTATAAGGCAGATGTTTCTAATAAATTGGCCACTCAGTGAAAGCACACGGTAGGTGTTTTCAAGAAAGTGGCCAGTGAATATGTACCAGGCAGTACTTTCAATACTTTCTCAATACTTTTTCCAATACTTTCTCAAAAAACATTTCATAATATACATACTGCATTTAAAAATGATGGTGTTTGCAGTGTTGGCACAGAAGAAAGAAGATGTGGACCAGTGGAGATAGATGTTTCTACTGTAAAATTTTACTTATAATATTTAATATACACAAAGGAGTACAGTACGGTTCATGAGTCTTCTAAAATGGCAGCAAACGTTTCGCCCGGATTAGCCCAGAACATCTGATTTGTGTTTCGTTTTCTTCACGGCGCTGAGGGTGGGGGTGGGGGGGGCTCAGAGAAGGCTGGGGGGCACAGCAACTAACATCACACAAACACGGTCACAACGAAAGAGCAGAAAAAACAGGTACGTGAGTGAAAAAGGCTCTACAGGGTCCATAAATATAAAGAGACTAAAGGAAAAAAAAAGTTTCTTTTGTTTTCAGAAGAATTTACAGAAGACGAGAGAGTAACAAAGATGCCAAAAACAAACAGAAACAAACAGAAGTGGTGGCGAGATTCTTCACATTGCATGAAATGGGGTTCTTTATCAAAATAGAGTGATTGTAAGGCCAAAGCGCATCCAAGCACATTGTATAAAAATTAGTGATGCCTCTCCTTCATTTAAAAACAGTCTCTCTTTGTGGGAGGGGGGTTTTGGGGAAGGGAGGGGAGTGGGTACTTCATCATGAGGCAGTTTCCAAACCAGAAGAAAAGTTACACACATATGAGAATCTGGAATATGCACCTACAGAGACTGTGTTTAAAACAGGGTGCTGAACAGATACAGAACATCCATGACAAGCAAATCCTGGCTCTTTCAGGTTCACCTCCCAGATAGAAATGGGAAACCTCATCATGCCTCATCACACCGAGGGACAAAAACAACTCAAAATAAAGACTTCAGTCAAAACTACGAACACAGAAATTCATATATTTCATTCAGACCCAGGCAGGAATCGGGCAACATCGCTCGAACAGAATCACTGGTGTGATTTTAGATGTGTGTGTGTGTGTGTGTGTTTATATACATGTGTATACAAATATGCGTATATATGCATGTGCGTGTATATATATATATATTTTTAAATATATATATATATTATATATATTTATATATATACACACATACATATATACGCATATTTGTATACACATGTATGTGTACATGTGTGTATTATAAATACACAAATGTAAAACCATTTACACATACATTTATGTATATACATAAACACACGTGTATATATACACTTTGGATGTTTGA
>JBBJLS010000016.1:1877873-1889268 GCA_037577275.1 Bryconaethiops microstoma
TGGGGAGTAGTTATAGATTCTGATGGGTGGGTGTTTGATAGGGAGGATTTATATGGTCTGATGGGTGCGGGTATGATGGGGGAGGAGTTATAGAGTCTGATGGGTGGGTGTGTGGCAGAGGGAGGAGTTATAGAGTCTGATGGGTGGGTGTGTGATGGGGAGGACTTATAGAGTCTGATGGGTGGGTGGGTGATGGGGAGGAGTTATAGAGTCTGATGGGTGGGTGTGTGATGGGGGAGGAGTTATAGAGTCTGATGGGTGTGTGTGTGTGATCGGGAGGAGTTATAGAGTCTGATGGGTGGGTGGGTGCGTGATGAGGAGGAGTTATAGAGTCTGATGGGTGGGTGGGTGCGTGATGAGGAGGAGTTATAGAGTCTGATGGGTGTGTGTGTGTGATCGGGAGGAGTTATAGAGTCTGATGGGTGGGTGTGTCACAGGGGGAGGACTTATAGAATCTGATGGGTGGGTGGGTGCGTGATGGGGAAGAGTTATAGAGTCTGATGCCAGTGGGAAGGAAGTATTGTAGGTAGATGGTTTTAATGTTATGGCTGATCGGCGTGTGTTATTTTGAGATTTTGCGGCTAAAAAGTGTTATATAACCAATGCTTTGTTATTGTTGTTGATGTGTTTTTTGTTGTTCTTGTTATTAAATACGAACAAATTCTCACTCTCTCGTCCCTGCCTGGCTTCTGGGTAGGCCTACTCTTTTTCCATCTAACAATTTCTTACAGATTTATGACTCGGCCTTTTCTCGCTCCTTAATTCCATCTTCTAAAAGAAGAAGAAGAATTATGGCAGGCACAAGAGACAGGATATAAGAAACAATAAGGCCCTCCAGGTTGATTGACAGGCGATGGCCCTCGTGCGACCTTCCTGTCAGTTCCACCCCGGCGCTCTGACCCCCCTGTCATCAGCGTTCACACACGCGGCCGCTGACCCTAACCAGGCTTCAGGAGGCTGCCCAGGCTCCGAAAGTCCTCATCCCCATTCTGCCTCTGTCAGATGCAGCGGGCTGTGTGAAAACACATTGCGCAATTTGCAGGAGAGTGAGTGAAAGGAGCTTTGGACTGTGGTCTGGGGCGCTTTTCTTCTCCATCCTTCTCCACACACAACTTCCCTCCACTCTGCAAGTTTATCCCTTTATCACAAGCCATCATCTTCAAGCCAGGAAAATACTGAGGGCCGCACCTTACTTCGTTTATACTTATAATTTCCTACAGAAACCCCTGTGTTGTCCAAAAGTTTGTAGACATCCAGTATTTCTTCTGAAATGAAAGACACTGAGAAGGAGTTTGACATGCAGTTAAGAGCCCCACCTCCTTGCAGTAGGTGTAGAAACATTGCTGTGAGGATTTGTTTGCATTCGGATATGATGGCATCAGTGTGGGCCGGAAATGATGTTGAATGATTAGTTCTGGATCATAAACTCCATTTCAACTCACTTCCATCCCTGAAGAGATCGCAGTCCATTACTGGGGGTCTTTGTACCCCTCGGACCCCTCTAACATTTCATATTGAACACGGTGACCTTCGGGTTGTGTATGTATGACTGCTCCAGCACACTATTCTCTCAGTAAGGTTTTTTTTATAGATATTGTGCAAGCTGTGGGTGTGTGTGTGGGTGTGTGTGCAAGAGAACACTGTAAAACTGTATATTGTAATACATTCTGTAGAATTAATTGCCATTTGTCCAAAAATTATAATTTTATATATATATGTATATATAATAACCACATAACCCATATATAACTACAGATTGGAATCATTGTATAACTGTGCAAAAGTGAGTCATATTAAGTAATTAAGCAGTGAATAAACTGTTAACAAGACAAAACTGTCTAAAGTCAGTTTTGTCTGAACTGTCAAGAAAAGTCATGCCTAACTAGTTACGGTTTTTATTGCAGTTTTAATTATACGCTTTAGTCTGTAATGACTACGGTATACGAACATTCTGAGCTGCTTGTTCCAGGCCCTTTGAGAAGCGTGGCAGACGTTGGCTCAGTCTCAGTTTGTTGCGGTGTTTGATTCTGGTGCTGTTTACTACTCCAGATTGTCCCTGATTGAATGAGCTGCGTCGTTGTGTAGCACTAACACAGCAGTATATACAACATATGTAGACGTGTAAACAATCTTTGACTGATACGGTGGGTGTCTTTGAGGTGAAGGGCAAAGGATCTGGCAGCCACGACTGGATGAGTGATGAGGAACGTGTAGAAAGACACACACACACACACACACACACACACACACACACACACACACAGGGGAGCAGCTGCCAAATTAATCAGCCCAGCTTGAGGAAATAAGTGAATCGAGCAATGAATCAGCCTGAATTCCATCCCAGCATTAAAGACACACAACCTGATGATCTTCAAATGCCAAAGGAGCTCAATAAAGAAGTACTGAAGGACATTTCAAACAAAACTGGCAAAGAATGCTTTCTTATTAGTAGTAGTATCATCATTATTGTTATTAGTATTACTATTATTATTGTTTTATTATTACTACTATCATTGTGCGCACAGTCCTGATGTCCGTTTAGTGTTTTTTCAGAATATTTGATCTTCTGTGTGGCTCTTCAGATTTCTATGGCTTGTTTATGATTTCTGTGATTGCGTCCGTCCTCCTCCTCCTCCTCTTTCACCTTCAACTGTTCCAAATATAACTGTCATTTCTAAGGACCCGCTTCCCATAATAGGACCGATGTAAGTTTGGGCTTTAGTGAGGTGTAATGCTTGTTTTGGTCAGTGAAGAATTTTCTTAGCCATAGTACTCCATCCATCCATCCATCTTCTCAGCTGCTTATCCTCAGCCAGGGCCGTGGGGGGGTGCTGAAGTCCAACCCAGCGCTCCCAGAACAGGTCGCCAGTCCATCTCAAACTTCTACATAATTCACTGACTGAAGTGGAAACTCTCATTCTGACCGGTTTGATGGAAAATGGTTCATCGCAAAGAAACTCACTGGACTGGCACTGTGATGGGAACCAGAGGTCACAGTGTTAACCACACAAATATCGCCGTTTTATTCACTACACCAAAATCACCAGTAAACCTACAGTCTTAACGAAAAATGTGTAGCAACGGTGAACCCCCTTTCGTTGCTTTAAAGAACCGTAATTATTGTGAACACACACATGAACAGACAGTGTGAAATTCTTCTGTGTTTAATTCATTCACCCTAATGTGAAACAGCGGGCTTCCGACAACACAGCGCCTGTGTGGGGACGGTTCCTTGCTCAAGGGAACCTCAGTGGTGCCCCTACCATAGACTTCTGTCCTGTCCATAGACACTGAAATGGCTGTGGTGAGTGACTGTAGCAGATAGATGGGAGGTCAAACACACAGTAGAGTTGTTCTTCAGACACGTTGCCACGTTGGTCTACGATGCAGCTCATCACTGACCTGGTTGCTGGGGACTTAAACAGCCTTTAAAGTGAAGTGTTGATGTTTCGTTAAGTATTAACACCCAGCCATTGCTTTTCTCGCTCCCTCAGCACCCCCAACCCCCCCTTTTCACTTGACACCATCTGTCCAATGCAATAATACGGGGGTTGCAACATCCTACACTTCTATTCAACTCCGCCATTAAGTGGACAGTTCTATCTTCATGCGCAGCGCTCCGAATAGCCACAACAGGTCAAGCAAACAAAGGCCGGTTCTCTATGCTGGGTCGCCTCCAGGGCTGAATGGGAGTCAGGGCTGAACGGGGTGGTGGTGGCCTAGTGGTAGGATACTTGCCTCTGGACCAAGAGGTTGTGGGTTCAAATCCTACCTCCAGCACACCACCACTGGGTTCCTGAGCAAGACCCTTAACCCCAAGTTGCTCCAGGGAGACTGCCCCCTGTAGTTAGGGAATGGAAGTCGCTTTGGATAAAAGCGTCTGATAAATGCTGTAAATGTAAGCTCTAAAAGAAGCCCGGGGAGAACAGAAGTGAAAGACAACAATAAAGGAAGCTTAAAGATGCAGCAGTAGAACTTAGAAGAGAGTGGACTTGAGTATGACTCCCAGGTCCCTCCCTCGAACGCTGCGGGCCACGCGGTTTGGTATCAGAAATTTATCATTCATGAAGGAAGCACAGCACTCTTTACAGTGACTTTTGAGCTAGAAACTTGTTCAAGCAGTAATGTGACGTCCGTTTGAAACCCTTCAGCTCCTTCCACCTCAGAAAAGCCGCTCCGGTGTTCACCCCTGTTTTTAAGCTCAGGTTTAATAGAACTCTTCCTTTCCTCGACGCTAAATGATGCCGCGCTTTTGTGAAACATTCACACTTGTTCGGAAACCTGTATATGTTCAGGAATGGGACACATGAAGATCAAAGCTCATCATTTGCACATCGCCGCCATGGCAAACCCCGCTAACATGCGAGTAAACGTGACTGCAGTCCGAACATGCAGATCAGTGTCAGCAGCATTGATCCATTTTCATTTAGGGGATTATTTTGGTTACTGTGCCTTTAAGGCAGAAATATGACTTTTTACTGTGTCTGGACTGGGTAATCTGTTGTGCCTCGTACAGCAAGTCCGAGTAAATCCGAGCTGAAACATAACACTCACACACTCGTCTGTTAACGTATTCAGTGTTGTGACCATGTGGGATTAGTTTTCATACGTGGAGCTGGCAGTGGGAACCCATGTTTCCAGGATTCGAGCCTTTTCGGGAAAGAAACCGACAGAAAACGAAGACGGTGCCCCTGCCTGGCCTCGCACTTACAAAATATACGTCCCAGCATTGCTCAAGCATCCCACCGAGAGCAGCTACAGTTTATGGTAGTACATTATAATATACAGCTTCCGTCTAATAAAACAGCTTGTATATTCACCTCTCAAGGATCGACACTTGTTAAATTTAAAGGCACTCCTTTGCTCTCCACAACCTTCAGCCGTATTCCGTCGGCTGTCTCGCTGGCAACCTTTGATGGTCGTGATAATAAAAGCTAATACCGGACAACAGGGCAGGAGCGTGTCATGCGGCCGAGGCGTGCGTGTCTGTTGCTAAGGGAGGAAGCTGTCCGGAGGACGCATCAGTCGCTGGTGGGGAGCCAGTAGCCGCTGGTAAAAGCAGGCCCTGATTGATGGAGCCGCGTGAGGCCGGCTTCTCGCTCGCGCAGCCGCTATAAATAACACGCCAACAGCCACTGACTCGCATTAGAATATTTAATCGGCCTCGCAAACCCGCACTAACCGAGAAGAGGACGGAACACAATGTCCCTGATATAATTTACGCTGTAGACTCACCCGTGCAGGGGATATTTACGAGGTTGTTTATGAAGTTTGTCTCAAACTTTGAAAGCTCTGACTCGGTTTTTCAATAGCTTTTTATTTAATGTAATCCTTTTACAGTGACATAAGTGATCTGCAAATCTTTCCCCATTACGAGGACAATGGCATTCTTGCTTTGATGCACAGTCAATCCATCACATGGTCAAAGCCTTGAACTCGCATGCTCCCAGAGGCACGACTTGAGTTTCCTTTATTTTTCCTTCTTTACCAAAAGTTTTGGAGACATATTAGTGTTCGTTGGATTTTTCTTTTTTTTTTTTTTCCATAAACCTTTAGATGAAGTACCTTAAGACAAAACCTCAAGAGAAGTACCGCTCCGAGATGCCGACTACCGTAATACAGAAGAAAAGAGCAACCACTACAAGTGGGAATGATTTCTACTAAACAATAGTAGCGTACTATTATGTAGCTTAACTAGTTATCTTGAGGATGGAGTGGAGGCCATCGAAAAGCTAGCAGCGGGTCTGAGCTACATTAGCTTACCTGCATCGACGATACAGAACGACAATAACAAGAGAATCAGTAAAAACTGGCCAGCTATCAGTTCATAAAATATTAGCATATTTTCCAGGTCAAAATCTTGCAAACATTTCTTTTGTCCCTTTCCAAAAAAACAAAAAAACAAAAACCTAAACAAACAAACAAACAAAAAAACACTCCCGAAACAAAATCACTGAACATCCAGGTACAAAAACAAAAAGCAACAATTTGGGTAATAAAAATAAGAGTAGAGTGTAAATATATATTCATATTTATAAATTTCTAACTGTATTTACAAGAAAGTCATCATTGAAATGAGACGACTTCACTGTTGTAACAATCCATTGTTAGAATACTTTTGAGTCGTCCAGTAACTGAAATATGTTTTTTTTTTATTTTCTTTTTTAAATAGAAATTCTGGTCTGGGAAGAAGATGAAGACAGGAAGGCAGAATCAAAGAACAGGTCCTTGTTTGTTAGGAATAGAAAATATCCAAAATACTCGTACCATTCAGGAATTATAACTCCATTCCGTGTCCAAGGGGGTGGGGGGGTGTTGGGGGGGGGAGACACAGATAGGGAGGGGGGGGGGAAAAAAAAAAACCCACCCAAACACACAAAACCCGTTCCAAATGCCCAAAAACGTGTCACACCAAAGGGGGGAGGTGTCTGTAAATGAGGAGCTGTGTGAGGAAACGGGAAAGTCTTTAAGAGTCGCGTCCTGGTCCGAACTGGTCCGCCCTGCTGTGTGCACTCTGGTTGAGCACTTTCTCCTTCGAGTTCATGAGTGAAGTCCGGCTCTGCAGCACACACTCCAGGCAGCGGGGGGGCGGGCAGGGGGACTCTGCGTGTGCTCAGCGCTTTTTGAAGGCCACGCCGCGGTTGGGATGAGGAGGGAATTTTGGCAGGCAGGGCTCATCAGCACCGGGGTCGTGGGAGAACACGGAGTCTTCACCGGACGAGCAGGTGGAGCTGCGCGTGTCGGGGAAACTGGGAGAATACTGGTCCAGAGACACTGACAGATCTAGATATTCCTGAATCAAACGCACAGAAGAAAAGGCGTACACTTCTTATCTCGTGATTCAATTTGATTAAAACGCCATCATGAGATCTTCGACTGAAACGTTAATGATGAATAAAATAAATGACTAGATTCTGTTGTCCAAAAAGAGCAATTAGTAAAAAAAAACAAAACACAAAACCTCTTATAATCATGGTATAATGATCATTTTACTTACAGTATAATAATTAGAGATTCTAGCATAATAATTAGAAACATTTTAATACATTATTGTGAGTTAATAGCTAATAGAACTCACCTGATTGGACGTCATTGAGAGAGTGCGGTCCAGGTCCTCCACCAGCTGTTTAAAGGTGGGTCTCTGAGAGGGGACGGCATGCCAGCAGTCCCTCATCATCATATACCTGAGAGAGAGAGAGAGAGAGAGAGAGAGAGAGAGAGAGAGAGAGAGAGAGAGAGAGAGAGAGAGAGAGAGAGAGAGAGGGGAACAACAAAAAGAAAGAGAAAGAAAAACAGAGAAAAAGAAAGAAAAAGAGAAAGAGAAAACGAAAGAATACACAATGAAAGAGAGTATAATTTCTGTCCAGTTTGCACAAAAAATAAATAAATCAAGATTTAAACTTCAGAATATCTCTCAAAACACAACCGAACGCCTAGGATGCATTTAAATATAACTCACAATTCATGGGTGCATGTTGAGGGGCGGTCCATGCGGTGGCCTTCCTTCAGCAGTTTGAAGAGCTCCTCCACAGGCACACCAGGATAAGGAGAACCACCAAGAGTGAAGATCTCCCACAGCAGCACCCCGAAAGACCACCTGCACCAGAGAGAGAGGGAGAGGGAGAGAGGGAGAGAGAGAGTAAGAGAGAGAAAGAGAGAGAGAGAAAGAGAGAGATTGAAAGAGAAAGAGCGAGCGAGCGAGAGAAAGAGAGCGAGCGAGCGCGCGAGCGAGAGAGAGAGAGAGAGAGGGAGAGAGAGAAAGAGAGAGATTGAAAGAGAAAGAGATTGAAAAAGAGAGAGAGAGAGAGAGAGAGTAAGAGAGAAAGAGAGAGATTGAAAGAGAAAGAGAGCGAGCGAGCGAGAGAAAGAGAGAGATTGAAAGAGAAAGAGATTGAGAGAGAGAGAGAGAGATTGAAAGAGAAAGAGATTGAAAGAGAGAGAGAGAGAGAGAGAGAGAGAGAGAGAGAGAGAGAGAGACCACTTCAACACCAGGATCCAAACTAGAGCGTCCACACCATTCACACAGCATTGTGCAAAAGTCTTAGACACCTGAGAAAATTCTATTGAAAACCTCTTTATCTGAGTTGTATGGTTTGAAAAACCAACATCATATTGTATAATATTATAATACAGTAAATAGTGATTTAATATATGCCTGCTTAATCATTCCCAGATCTCTCAAGGAAGTCCAGTTTTACACTGTAGTTCTCATCAAATACCTCAAACACCTGGTTCAGCTCAATTAGTACTTGATTACATTAAACCAGGAGATGCTGATTTAGTTTTACAAATTCATGTAAAGGCTGGAGGGACTGAGGTGAAATCTGGAACCGAACCTGTGGTGTTCTAACCAGCTTATAAAATACATTTATTTAATAACTTTTTTTTCCTTTTTTTTTTAAACAAACAAAATAAATTTATCATTTAATGCTTTCTTGTTTGTTCGCATTTATTATAATGTTAACTTGTGTATTTGCTAGCAGAAAGTCCCTCACTGCTCAGAAAAATGGCTTTAAGAGCCTAAGACTCTTGCACAGTGCTGTGCATACTGTCAGAGTTTAGATGGAAGAGAAAAGGAAACGTACACGTCGCTCTGATGGGTGTAGATCCGGTCGAACAGGGCCTCTGGAGCCATCCACTTCACTGGTAAGCGGCCCTGCAGGTGATCCAGATATGGCCATTATACGATGATTCATTATTGATGCTTTACCTGAAGTGTATCAGTAATGCTGAACAGCACTCATTCGTTAAAGAAAAGGCTCTCAATCAGTCGAATGGAGCCACTCCTGCATATTTCTGCTATGATGTGAGTGATTCAACTCTTCATGAGTTACGAAGCCCTTCAAGAGCAGAGATGTCAAAAAGATTTGATCATGTATGATGATTCACTACTGATGCTCAACTTCAAGTGGATCAGTAATGAAGAACAGCAGTCATTAGTTAAGGCAAAGGGTCTCTACCAGTCCGACCGACGCCACCACTGTATGTTCTTGCTTTTTTGCCTGCTGGGATGTGAGTGATTTAACTCTTCAGGAGCAGAGCTGTCAAGATGATCAGGTCATTCATAATGATTCATTATGGATATTTACTTGAGTGGCCCTGCAGGTGAAGCAGACTCGTCGTTACGTGGAGATTCATTACTGATGCTTTACTTAAGAGTATCAGTAAAGCTGAATAGCAGTCATACGTTAAGTTCAACAATATATGGGGACCGTTTTTTGTAGCCATCCCTGAGTAATTAGGATTTATTTTGATTTCTTGTTCCCTTGGTGGGTTTGGGATGTTGTCTGTCGGTTGTTTTTGCATAACGACTATTCCATACATGGTTTCACTTAAAATTAGGTGACCGACATGCCTGATTACTAGCTGCATGTAATGTTTATTATTTATATATTAATTTAATTTAATCTTTTTCCCCTCATGTTTGACATCTCCTTAATGCTGAAAATGTTCTTTTTTTTTTTTTCCATGTCACTGAAAATTCATTAAAAAATTGTGAGAAAGAAGAAGTTGATCACTTCTGTTATAAGAAAGCATGGGTATCAGACATATGGCCCGAGGACTATTTTCAAAATACAAAATAATTAATTTGCTTTTTATCATTTTGTCTATGACTGTAATTTTCTATTTTATTGTCAAAATAGCGAAAAAGCACTCAGACTTCGGAAAAGGAGGAAATGTGTGGTTGGTTGTTGTTTTGGTCCGGCCCATGAGTTTGACACCCCTGGTCTACAGTCTTAATCTTGGTCTAAAAATGAGTCTTCTTGACCCCAGTACTGCACACAAATGAGGCTCAGACTAAAACGGTGCATCGTGACACTTACGTTGGTGGTTTTCTTGTAGTAATCAATATGGTGGATATCTCTGGCCAGACCGAAGTCTGCTATCTTCATCACGTTGTCCTCGGTTACGAGGACGTTGCGAGCAGCCAGGTCTCTATGGATACACTGTGTGAACACACACACAAGCACAATTAATATGAGACACTGGAGGAGAGGAGAGGAGCTCTGGGTGTGTCATTCTTGCTGAACAGATGAGCTTGGCCTAAATGAGACTTGCTTATTTTTTTTTTACCTTTTTGGAAGCCAGGTACTCCATGCCACGTGCCACCTGATAGGCACAGGACACCAGGTCTTTGATGGACATGTTCTCCACAGGAACCTGGTCTGGGTTGTAGCAGTACTCCATCCCTGGAGGGCGTCGAGCCCTCAGGTACTCCCTCAAGTTCCCCTTCGAGGCAAACTCCACAATGACATAAAGCGGACCTGAAAAAGATCAGGATTTACATTTACCATCCAACATTATATTACATTTGATGTGTCTGTGATGCAAAAACAGTGAAAAGTAACTGCAGAAAATACAATCTGCTGTATTTTCACACACATACACACGCAGCCACAGGAGATGGACTGAATATGTAATGACATCATATGGAGTGGTTTCAACGTCACTAAAATCAGTTAATTTAATATTAACGGAATGGCGATCAAATATTCTTTTTGGATGTCTGCAAACACAAGTTTTCAAAGAACTCCCTTTTTATTCGAATTGAAAAAGAAAATGAATAATATTGCCGTTCCTCACTTCATGGCACGCTTTTAACCCAATTCAGTAACGAAGAGTGAAACACTTTGCTTCGATTTATCTGCTACAAAGCAAAGAGGCTGGGTAAATATCCTCCAAGTGTGGGGACTCCATACGTTTTGCTAGGGGTTGTATTTGGTTTCAGTCCCTAAACTGACACCATCCTATTGAGACCCACTCTGACAAGTGGCTCGTCAATCATCAGAACCTGAAATATGATGAAATTGACGTTTCGCACCATCCTGTGTGCAGGCTCCCAGCAGGTTGATGATGTTCTTGTGCTTGCCAATGATCTTCATCATTTCCATCTCAGAGATCAGGTCTGACAGGTCCTTCTCTGTGGCATCAGCTAAAAAAACCAAAAAAACAACAAGGTCATCAGCATATCCATCCTGAAGTGACAGGTCACGCAACCTTCAACCTTCAAGCCCAGAGAGACTTATATTAATGCTAGGAGTTGTAATCTGGAGTTTCATTGTCTTGTTTATGCATAAACACACAAACGTAGAAGCAAAAGCAATTAATATTCAATAATATTCAGGAATTATTAACAAAATCAAATATCACTGTTACAAAGACTGAGTATCTGATGACTACAGTTTGAGCCGATTATGAATCCTTAATGAAAGACTCAAACTCCAGGAATCTCAAATTACAAATGATTCGAATGACACTTTGGTACAATTCAGAAACTTTAAAATACACTGAAAATACAAATGTAGGAACTGAAGGAACACAATATATTGGGGGTGATATTAATATTTGAAAATCATGAGCTCATACTTGAGTAAATTCTTTATTATTATATATG
>JBBJLS010000016.1:1889368-1904612 GCA_037577275.1 Bryconaethiops microstoma
ATAAGATGTGATTCAGGTGATCATTAATCAGTACCTCATAAAGCAGAATGAGGTGCTTGTGTAGGAATTTAACAGACTGGCATGGAACGGTTTCACACTCATAGAGATGCTGATTTAAAAATAAATTGCAGTGGTCTCTTATTTTTTTTCTGGAGTTGTATATGAGCCTTTCCAGAACCATGGGAATTAATATGGAGTTGCCCCCTTTTTGCAGCTATAACAGCCTCCATTTCTGGAAAGTCTTTTCCCCAAGACTTTGCAGCATAAGGGGTTCAGGGCTCTGTGCAGGCCAGTGGAGTTCCACACCAAACTCATCAAACCGTGTCTTTATGGACCTCACTTTGTGCAGAAAAGGACCTTTCCCAATTTGTTGCCACAAAGTTGGCAGCAAATACTTATCTAAAATGTCTTTGCACGCTTTATCACTTACATTACCCTTCACTGGAGCCAAACCTCTAAAAAACATTCCCAGGCCATTATCCTGCTCCACCAGATTTTGTTGTTGACACTCTGCATTCCGGTAATCAGCATTCTGCCGGCATCTGCCAAACCCAAATTAGTCTATCAGTTAGATTGTAAAGCATAATGGATTTCTCCAGAGTCCACATTTCCCTGCTCCAAAGTCTAGTGCCAGTGTGCTTTACACCATTCCAACCGATGCTTGACATTACAGTAAACTCCCGAAATTCAGGAGGGTTACATTCTAAGAGCACCCGTGATAAAATGCAAATTTGTGATTTGGTAAAAAATGCCTAAAAATGACTATTTTTATAGTGTAGATATGCCACCAAATGTGCTCCCAAAACACTTTAATTTCATTTTAAACTCAGTTTAATACATTACCCTTAAAGAAAATGTAAAGGTAAACCCATACCCATACTGTACAGTTTACACTGAACTCCCATAGTGCTAGAATGTAATTACTGATGTTACCACTGTATAGACTGTACTGTAATTCATGCAGGCACATTTTCTTTAGTATGTGCTGTCGTTTTCTTAGGTAAACAGTAATAAATACACTTCATTTACAATAATAAAAATACAGGGCTTAAGAATAACAAAACGAGAAACACGAGAACACTGGAGATGCTCCGCGGGGGAAATTCTGGACTGCAGCTGCATCAAGGGCAGCAGCCAATCAGCAGCAAGGAGAAATAAATAGTGTTCTCGGATTGGCTACTTTCAAACCTCCTCCCTCTCAGTACAGCGGTATTTCACCATCCTAAGACACCTTTCATTGTGTTCTCTGGACAGTGCCAAAAAAGTATAGTTATTTTTTTACATGGAAATGTAGCAGAATTTGCGTTAACATTTATGTCACAAAATTAGTAAATTATATTTTCTTAATAATTTAGCACTAAAAAGCATGAATAATTATACATTGCCGCGAAAAAAGCTGGAGGAGCACGACAGGGCATGACGGATGAGGCCTGGACCTCACAAAAGCAAAAAAATGTGGCGGATATGTGCAGTTTCTGCCGTAGTGTGTGTATGTATATTTTATTTTTTTATATATATGTATACATAAAAATACATATATATACACACACACATATATATATATATACACACACACATATACATATATATATATATATATATATATATATACACACACATACATATATATATATATACACACATATACACACACACACACATATATATATACATACACACACACACACACACACACACACACACACACACACACATAAATACACACACACACATAAATACACACACACACATAAATACACACACACACACAGTTGAGCCATAAGCAACTCAAGGCTTTTTCCTGCAATATGAAGACTCAAATATATTCAAAGTCAAGTTCTACTGTACACATCATCCCCTTTCTCACTGTGGCAGAGTGCCAACAGCAGACACATCAGGTTCTAACGTGACTGGAGTAAGACATGTAGAGTATGGTGAATAGGAAAGACATCCAAAGTAAGAAATGAGAGGAATTTAACTAAATACCATCTCTTTCAGTCCTTTATTAGTGGTCGTTGCCACCTATTTTAATTCATTTGAGAGTCTGATTTTTAGCTGCCTTGAGCTCAGGATGCACAAAGCGGCAGTCTTAATGTGAGCTGGGCATGTGTTCTAATGACTCCGGCCATTAGCAAGCTGAAAAGGCGAAATGGGAGCACAGCAAAAAAAAGGCACCCAGCTAAAGGCAGCGCAGGAAAAAACACTGCAGCACAACTGCAGAATACAAATGAGACTGAATGACTCAGTCCCAGTTTATTATCCTGGGAAGACATCAAAAAAGTCACTCACATTTAAGCAAAAGTAAAATAAAAAAAAAAGTTAAGCATCACTCACATTTAAGCATCTTGACAGCTACTTTGGTAATGCGGTTGGGTTTGTCTTTGTCCATTCCCAGAACTTCTCCCATGACCACCTGGCCAAAGCAGCCTTCACCCAAAGGCTTCCCAAGCACCAGTCTGACAAAAAGAAAGGAAAAAGAGACATTAGAACAGGATACCTTTGTACACTGCTGACTGTACTTCAGTAATTGTCTGGTTATAGGGGTGGGCAAAACGACTATTCTGTCATTTTCATGATAAGTTACGTTCAAATACTCCTTTCTGAGCGTCCTGTGAACATTGTTGATGCATTAAAAAGCAATGATCAATTAAAGAGCATAATTTGTCCAGTTTGATTGGATATAGTGTGGCATGGTGTCAAACACCGAATAAAAAAAATAATAAAAATGAATATGCTCCGATTTTTTTATGGGTTTATTTAATTGTCGCAATAGTGGCTCTTTTTTTGTTCTAAATATTGTGATACATGCAAATGTTCTCAAGTGTAGCAATATTGTATTTTTGCCATATTGCCCATGCTTAGCTGGAAAAAAGAAACCTAAACATTTTCAAAAGAATTTGCTTCCAACCACTCACTTGTACTTGTTACTCCCAAGTATACACTGCTCTTCTGAACCTCACAGACAGCTAGTTTCATATGGATTAAATAAACGACTTCTGCTGGTCAATAACATGGCATATTTAAGGCTAACCAGGTTCATTTAGAGACAAATAATATAAAAGGTGTCCCCAAACATTAGAAGAGAAGAATGTATGTGTGTCTCCATTACTTGTCTCGAGGTAGCTCCCAACGGGGGTCCTGGGGCAGTTCGTATTCGGAGACGCCGGAGAGCATCGGGGAGCCGCTGGACGAAAGCCGTGACGGTTTGACCAGCATGGCCCCGGAGTGCAGAGACGAGCTGGAGTCAACAGACACCTGCACAGAGACACTTCCAACTTACTCTCCATATCACATCTCTGCACAATTTGCAAATGTGAGTGTGGTGTGTATTCATTCAGGCTAGGCTACATGACAAAGTCTTCTTGCAATACTCACTAGCTGTCTGCTACTATTCTGTTAGCTTTTGCTGTTGTGAGTGAATGGCTAGACTTCTACCGTCTCGAGTGATTTATTTAAAAAAAACAAAAAAACATTCAAATATTAAAACACAGCTGACACCTACTGTATGGAATTAGCAACTGCTGCAAGTTAAAGACTTTGCTGCGAATACTGGACACATAACAGCCTAATTACACAGAGTACACTATAAATGTGCATTAGTGGTATCGAAAAAAAATCTTGATCGTTTTTCTTTTTTTTTTTTTACCCAGGATAACTGACTAACCTGCATTTCTCTACTTCTAAAACTAGAAAGCTAAAACACCGGCCTTGAGCCTAACCGAATCAATCTATACTTACCTTCTGCAGAACAAACATCACTAAATCAACTGCAAAACTTCAACAGCAATGTTTCATGATCATCACAAACTGATTAAGAACAATTCCCGCACCCGTCAGTGCTAAATATATGTTTAGTTGTAAAGCAGATCAAACCCCCTATCTACTTTCTGTTACCTGTCTGCGCAGGGGGATGCTCTTGGCCAGCTTGTGGACGGCCATCTGGCTGTTGAAGTCGCTTTTCTTGGACGTGCTGTGCATTTTGACCAGCACAGCAATCACCACCATCATGCAGATGAGAAAGAAGCCCACGCAGTAGATCAGGACCTCCAGGTACGTCTGGTTGGGGAGCGGCGTCGGGGGTATGGCTGCTCGGGAGGGGAAAAGCCATTTGGGACGCGGCACAAGGGCAAAGACTAAGACCACTGCGGCTGAACTAAGGGACCATGTCCATAAATGGCCAGAGAAGATCTACTATGGCAATGGTTTACAACTCTGGTCCTGGAATCCTGCTTATTTGTGCTTTCCCTGCACTTACATACCCACTTCAGCTCACGAAGGGCTTGTAAAGTAGCTAATTAATTGGATTATACTGAATAAAGTGTGTCATATGATCTGGAAAGGATCCACTTCTGTGTAAACAATATGTCTGAGACCTCTTACCTACTTAATTTACCATACAAGAAAGATCCGAAAAAGTTTATTTGGTTCGTCTTTGTTATCTCCCTCTGGCCAAAACAGAAACTGCACTATTTATACCTAAGGTCATACATAAGGAAAATAATATTTTGTTCCGATTTATCAGTACTACTTATCGTACAAGCCCTAGCAAACAGTTTGTGAATTGGACTAAAATAATGAAGTCAAGGCCTTGAAGGCTTTGTCGCCTCCCTCTGGGAAAAATAGAAACAGTCTTGCCTATATTGAAACTAATAAATCTGTATCTAAAAATAATAAAAATGCATTGTTTTGCCCCACACTTAGTGATTTTTTAAATGTTTTAACCATAACAAAATGTTCCTGACCCAAAGTGATCAATTGGTGTTCAAATTCGAGGCTTCATGCACTTCTTTTCCTGAAGATAATCCCAATCAAAAGGTGAGAGATTTACAGTTTTAAATGCAGAAATATTCCAGGACCAAGGCTGGGAGCCACTGAACTTTGGGAATGACACAGACTCCTCCGTCCCTGCGTCATCATTTCTTGTCTACCACATTCCTGGAGGAGCCTGTGTGTTTGCTGGCTACTGGGTGCAAAATGGCACTTTCCTACTTTACTGAATTCCTTTAAGACAGGCCATGGCTTTCTGGGCCTTGAGAATTTCAGTTCCACAGTAACACTGGTCCTCCAAATGTAAGGTCAGTCTTTATGCAAAAACACCCTTAATAAGGGCACTTCTTAACACACACACACACACACAACCACACCCTCCCAAAACAACAACACCAAAACCCACCCAAACAAAAGAGATACACAAACACAGAAGAGGAGGAAAAGTGCTCAGAGCCTTTAACATGACTGCCACACTGCATAGAGCACAAACTCCTATTGTAGCACCATAATCACGTCTTTCAAGCATCGGGTTTCAGCCCACATTCTTCTGCTTATGCACTGGCAGAGAAGGAAACTACTGCTCATGACACTTGGCAGCCTTCTCCTCCAGATAAGACCATAATGTCCTATGTAAACTCTTGCATAAGCAGAAAAGGAGGCTGTCTGATTTAAGGTGGCCATTTAAGATAAACTATAGCACATAAAATAAACTATATTCACTGGCGTGTGTTGGCCAGGAGGCTGTGTTCTAATCTAGGAGATGGTACATGTCAGCGCTGCATAATCAGCCAGCTAGGTCATGGGGTAATGTTACATGATAAATCTGGATGATAAAGCCATTTCTTACTCTAAGGAAGCAATTTTTTCTAGCCTTAAGGCTCTGGCTTAAAAAAAAATGTACACTTGCACTCATAATGGACAAAGAAGGTACATTTCCACACACAAAAAACAACTCATGAATCATAAATGATGTGCAAAAAGGACATAAAACTGGAAGTAAATGTGTTCTTAGCTTCAGTAACTGTACTGTTGTGTACTGGTTGCTGTTGGATGTTTTCTGTATGTAACTCAAGTGTTTACTGTTGTTTTTTCCCCCCCATCTAAAGTATTATTGGAAAGTAAATAGGACAAGAAGTAAATGGGACAGGGACCCCATTTTAGCTAAAACACCAACACCATATACACAAAAGTACCCAAGTACCCAGTGTTGAGGCTTTGATTGACAAGCATCCTGATAAACTGATTCCATTCCAAAGAATGGATCTGGTCCCCTACAGGGATCGTTTATCGAAGTAAACCCAAAGAGTGTGTAGGATCTTCATTTCTCAAGAGGAAAATGATATCAACATGGTACACTCTGGTGGTTTTGTCAATTTTCATGCCTAACACAGACGTTATTTTGAAGGAGACAAAATATGGAAAGGAAAGGGTTTCAAAATGGAACTTGGAACAGTAAGGCCAAATCAGCACCTTTAACATTTCTCCAACCACGCTTTTCAACCTCATCTCTGTTCGCTGCGTCTATAGCATGTGGTTCATTACCAGGGACAATAATTTTCACACGTTTCCCTGTACTTAGAAAGGAGCAGAAAAACCTCTTATTATAGAGGACAATGGACAGTTGCTTCAGAACCTGCCCATTGACTTTAAATATAACTGAGCTGAGGCCAACAGGTTTTACTAAGTACAGGGAAAGAATATGCTTTATTCTGAATGACCAAACACTGCAGACAGAGGTATGCTTGAAATATACAAGTCCTCCATTAAAAATCAATACTTTGTACAAACATGGTTTACCTGTGCGTAAATTCCACAGTGATAAATGAAAGGCATTCTACAATCAGGGTGCCATTTAGCCCTTAACTTCAAAATGAAAGTTTTAATTTCAACTCTAAGAAAACGTTTTAACCTTGCGAAAATATATGAATCCGTGCACAATATAATCTCTATTTTGTGCACGGATTCTTTACTGACAATGACTTAAGTAAGCAACAGGGCTGAGCTTTATTTAGCACCAAGTTTAAATTAATGCTTAATTAATAGTCCAACCATGTGATGTTGCCAACAATTAAAGCTAGTATTCACAAGTTAGAATAATGTGAGTAACGCCAATATTGCCTTTCATTCAGTGTTCGAAACCTTAGCATTATTGACTGAACTACTCCTTTAATTAACTGAACTATTCCCTTAATTAAGAGTCCATGCTCATGTCAAAAGGACACTAAGGACATTCTTACTAATTTTTAAAAGGAATAATTTCTGTTCAATCCAGAGATTGGCTATCAGGGTGTACTTGTGGATCAATTTCAAGCTACATTTGAAAATAAGGAAGAAGAATTCTTTCCCCCCATGATCTGTCTATGGTATTAAATTTCAAAGAGGTGAAAGTGTAGGCAATTTTCTTAACCTATAATGGATGACGCACATATTTCACACATTAATTTCCAAAAATATGATTGGCATTTTAATTAATATTCTTTGTCATCCAACAATGACATTTTCTAATTAATTTGAAGAAATCTTAGCATGACTTTTTTATAGTGTTGTATGTTTTTAATCTGAACCATCAAGCTAAAATGTCTTTCACCTTTACATACATATTTGAAACTGCACTATCAAATGGCACCCCAGTTGTGGAAGCACCCAGGCATCATGTTCTCAGAGATGTAATTAAGAACCACCATCTTACTCAATTTAAATGGTGGGAGGGCTTTGACTGGGCTTATTAGTTCCATTTCAACAGAAAGGGAAAGAATAGGAAAGACCATCATGGTTCACCATTCTTCCATATATCATGGAGGAATGGTCTAAACCATGCAGAGGAAGTGGCTTCCACACAAGATGAGACCTTTTCAGCCGCAACACTAGTAACTGATGGGTTTGGTGAAACTTCTGCAATGCGGCAGAGAAAGAAATAAAGCCATCAATAACTTGCTTTGACCGCAGTGGGTTGACCACAAGTAAACTTGAATGTATTTTATGTAACAAAAGAAGCTTCATCATTATCAACCTCTTCATTAAAGACCCAAACAGTAATCAGACTGCTCCAGACCAGCATTACCACCACTCAAGGAATAGCCCTGTGTTTACTAACGGTATGGCAAATATACCCACTGTGTCCCTTAGTGGTTGTATGCTGGAGCCTTTTTGTGGTTACAATGGCAATTGCAGCAACTCCTGATTGGGATCTTTGACTGCAGGCTGAAATGAGTGGATTGTAATGGGGCGACTGAACATGGGCCTTTTGTGTGAACTGTTGGTGGACAGAGGGATAGAAAAGACAAAAAAAAAAAGTCAACCGAAAAAGAGCACCAAAAGAACCGTAGATACCTTCATAGACAGTCAACCATGCAGAGTGATGGGAATTGCCAATAGAGTTGCCAGCCAAACAGGTGTACACCCCTGCGTCCTCTAAAGTCACATTCCTGAGCTGCAGCAACTCCATATCCTTATCCGTGGTGTTGAGGCCTGCCGTCTAAGAGAGAAGAACCAGAGGATGAAGCAGGAGAACACCAGAAATAAACCCAGCAGAGCGAGGCTTCTGATGTAGGGACGAAAGGAGATGGAAAGCAAGCTCTTGAGGAAGAGCACCCAGAAAAAAAACCAAGGGGATTGAAGATGGAACAATCATGGAAGGTGAAAGAGGTTCACATGTCCTTCCACCTTAATTTACAGTAGTAATATTCCCAGTTGAGGCTGGCTCCAGCGACGACCCTGCTGCTGCTGCTGCTGCTGATTAGGGGCTGGTTAGTAAGAGGGAACTGCTGCACCTGCCAAAGAAACCCCACACCTGACAATGGGGAATCAAATTGGAGGGAACAGGGGGTAAACATTCACCCACCTGACCAACCTAAAGTCCATCTCTACATGCACGAGATGGGCTACATGGAACTTTACCCAGCAGAGAGGGAACTCGGACAGAGACGAGCCAATGCAAGTCGGGGACAGAAAACTGGAACAGAGAGAGAGAAAGTGAGAGAGCGAGAGTGAGAGAGCGCGAGAGAGAGAGTGCGAGAGAGAGCGCGCAAGAGAGAGAGACCGAGAGAAAGAGACAGAGAGAGATAAAGAGAGAGAGACAGACAGACGGAGAAAAAGACAGACAGACAGACTGTGGAAAACAGCCCTTCATCCAGGTGAAAGAATTCAGACGGGCCTCAACTTTTACCCGCCTAAAAAGGCGACACCAGCAACAGCGGGCACGAGACGTTCCCTTATTAGGAGGGCACGGGGGAACAGAGGGATGAAGAAAGAAAGACAGAGTCCAACATTAATGACAGCTCAAACACTTCCAGTCGGCTCTGCTGGGTTTTTCCATGGCATCATTCACAGTCCGAGGCACCAGAGGAAAAAAGGAGGGAGGGAGGGAAGGAGAGAGATGTGTGTTAATGTTGGCACCTAACTGCTTGCTAAGCTCTCCGCCTGTCTGTCTGTCTGTCTCGCTGTCTGTGGTATTTTTTTTTTTTTGTTGCTATTCCCCCTATAGGCTCCTGTAAGTGGTGTTTTACCTGTGTAGGCGTGTTTAGTGACGGTGAGCCACGCTGACTGGTTGGCGGCGCCTATATAATTGGATACTTTACAAATATACTCCCCACTCTCCTCCTCCGTCACGTTGTACAGCGTCAGCACCTGCGTGTCCGAGCTGTTGACCCCAGAGTGCTGCGGAGGTCAAACAGAGGTCAGAGGTCAAACGTAAATGTCGCCCCATTGCGCCGAGACCCCATCCGTCATTCCAGGTTACCATGGCAACCACGCGGGGACGAGAGGGTGTGAATGGGCCATTTCCGCTCGGAAAGCGGATTAAGATTTGCCCAGAACGGGGGTTCGCGTCCAATGCAGTGCAATGTGGCAAAAGGTGAGAAACAAATGTCTTAAACTGAAAGCAGGACATGAGAGTTCAAAGCAAACAATACTTAAAACAGCAGCTTACATAACGTGAGGTCCCTCCAGGCCTGGTAACTGAAGTCTATGATCATGAAATCCAATGAAAACCAATAATGTGTTAAAAAATAAATAAATAAATAAATGAATGATAATAAAAAACCCATACATGCCATTGTGATATTAATCTTCTATAAATGGGTAACACGATGTTGCTGTGGTTACATTCACAACAAAACAGGCCTGGACAGATCACACATTTTCATCTTACTCGAGTAAATACAGTCTCTGGCTTAATACCTGCTGTTAAAAGGTTTTCCCACTAGCATGCCTGGCGTTCCTTTTTAAAACATTCACCACACCAGACGCTGTTCTGGCTGGTCACTTCTTTTTTTTCTGGACATTCCAAGACTGATTGCTAACTGAACCTAATCTCTCTGCTCATCTATGGCATACGGTCAATTACCACTTACAACAATTTCAATGTGTTTCCCTGTAGCTGAAGCAACTGTCCATTGGTTTCTATATCAACCGCCTTTTGAGGCAGCAGGAGTTGTGTTCAAGTAAAGGGAAACATTTTTTGTTGTCCATGACAATCCGCTACAGATGCAGACATTAGTTGAAACAACACTGGAGTATTCCTTTAAAATCTACAGTATTTTTATCCACCTTTCATTTCTGGAGAGTTTTAATTTGACTCATGCTATTTTTCATATTGTTCTTGTCTTTGTGTCTGTGCAGCTGTAACATGAGCAGTTTCCTCCGGATTTAATAAAGCTTTCAGATTCTGAAATCCAGACGTCTAAGGCGTTTCAGCCGTAAATGAAGAACTTGCTAAGAGGAGATTAAAAAGCTTGCCGGTTTTCACCTTTAAGACTCGGACGAAAGGGAGCCCGTCGCTTCCAACTTTGCTGCCGTTCACCTCGATGTGTTTGAGCCACTGGATGTGGGGCTGAGGGTCGCTGAAGACTTTACACTCAAACTCCACGTCGCTTCCCACCACCACCGTACGGTTGGCAGGCAAGCCGGCCTGCAGGATGGGCCTGTGGGGGGAGCGCTCTGGAACACACCGGCACAGACGCAGGAGTGGGGGAAGACAAAAAAAACCAAAAAAAAAACAGCGTTAGTTGTGAAAATAATAGCTTAAAAAACACCCAACACTGACAATTATGCATTACAGTGAGACTATTTTGAGATTAGATTACAGCCTGCTCAAATTCAGCCCCTGTTTAACACTGCTCATCTAGGGCAACTTCAGTCATTGCACTACTTAGCAGTCTGGGAGGTGGTAACTAAATAAATAACACCTCTTCGGCACACAGAAAGTCTTCAATGCTTCAGTCGCATTCCATGCTACGTTTAAAGCCATACATTACACTGATCCCTCATCCCTTGATAATCTCCCACACAGGCTATGGAGACTCTTTTGAACCGCCAGACTGCCAAACTGATGGAAGCGAGTGGGAATCGTTACCTGCCGCCGCTGACGGGAAGGAAGACCTGGAGAAGCAGCTTTAGTTTTGTTCTGGAAGCTTACAGCCACCAATTAGCAGCAAAATGCATACTTTAACAGGCACTCTGGTCCAAATGAAAAATGTAACCAACACTACATCTGCTGTCAACATGCCTTTTCACCCTCTCCAGTCCTTCTTAACAGAAATGTCTGGTTTAGAGACTAGGAAAACCCCTTCTGATGATGTTTACTACAGGCCTGAAGTTTGGGCCAACCCTCAAACAATAATAATAATAATAATAATAATAATAATAATAATAATAATAATATGCTGCTTTTACAAAATGTTATGACAAGAAAACATTAGAAATACTTAAAACATGTAACTGACTGGATCTTTCTAACAATAAACAGCCATGGGATGAGCTGGACTGACAATGAGCTTCCAGAAAACTAGACAGAACAGTTGGAGCTTGAAAAGGTGCTGGGAGGGTGTGGACACAAGTTATTTCCAAAAATTGTAGGAAAGAAAACCACAAATCTGCGCTGCTATGAAAGGAAAGGAAAGTAAATTTTGTTTTAAGTATTTCTAATGTTTTACCTGTAATAATTTTTTCAAAGAGCAGAAGATCTCTTTTTTTTTTAAACCCAAGGATGGACCCAAACTGGTCTGTTGTGTACATTGAAGTTGAGAGGAACTTTTGGAAGGGTGCAAGAGATTTGGGGTTGTTTGGTGGAGGGCTGTTTGAAATGTGTTTTCCCCCCATTTTCTGGCTAATACAGCAGAAAACCAGATGTCTAATATTACTGATAAGACAAATATTGTGCATAATTCTTGGATGCTGTAGTAAAAGAACAAAAACATCACGATACAAAATATCACGAGGGACGGAGTGCTGCACTAACGAAAATCAACACTGACAAATAACACTCCCACAGTCACCACACTAGCAGACTTATGCGGTTGCTGGAAGTGTTTTACACGCTGTTATCTATAAAAAGGACAGAAATATGTTGCATAGATTTAAAAAAAGTGAATAGTAGTATCTGCTTTGGTAACATAACAGCATGTAATAGCATCAGAAACCGCATAAGCAAGTCCGTATGGGATTACTTAATGTGGTTTGAGGAAAGTGTGTGATGATTTAGGCACGTATTTACCACACGGCTAATTGGTGGAGCTTTAATTATAGCAGTTACATTAGCTGTGCATCTGGGTGAGGAATTAAAAAGAGTAAACAGATCTAACTTTTCACCAAACTATCCCATTTAGTGTGTTTGGGTGTATTTTTATTTGGGTGAGTGATATCATGGCCTGTTTTAAGAAGATTCGTTCTGGTACCTCAGAGTGCAGAGGGGTGTGGTTTTGATTTATTGACCACTCGCAATGTGCGTAAATCACAACCGAGCCAGCCAATCAGCACCCCGGTACTAATTTATTCCAAATGTGCTGACTTCATCCTGACAGAAACCACTCGCAGGCGCACGACCAACAGAATAAACACGTTTCCATTTTCCAACGTCCCGTTCAACACACACCATCAATGCAGAACACGTGTCCGTCCTTGACACGGACATGTCATTTACACACATTCTTCTTCTCTCTCACACACACACACACACACACACACACACACACACACACACACACACACACACATCTGTTCACTTCAGCAAAGCAGTGCAACCCATTAACAGTATTGAACCAACACAGCATTACCTACATAACAAACACACATTTGCATTTGATTAAACAGCGTTAATGTGGTGTGTGACATCTCAAGCCCCTCTTTGAGGATCAATCAATCATCTTATAGATAGAAAGGACTTTAGGGACTGAAATCAATTCAGTGCTTTAAAGCCAGACATGACTTAAAACAGTTGAACAACTGAAACAATTCATTACAGAGTTCAGAGTTATGATAGCAATACTGAAAGCTTTCATTTTGCCAATTTCCCCCTCAATTTAATCACTGCATCAACTGCAACGTGCACGGAAAGCAACTTAAACAGCCAATTTGAAGTTTTATTTGCTTACTGGCTTACAGATACTTCTAAAATCGACTGCTTATCTGTGGAAATTTGACATCAAATGACCACGAAAGCACTAAATTTATTACTTTTCCCAGAAATGGAGTAAGCGGGGAAACAAAAGCAGTAGAAAAACAGGTTAACTCACCGACGACGTCCAGCTGGTAGGTGTGGTTAATGCTGCCGTATTTATTCTCCACCACACAGGTGTAGTTGCCTTTGTCCGAGGGCACGACTGAATCCATTATGATTGACCACAGCTGGTCTCGCACCTGCACGAACAGGAAGGGATTTATTTCCATTTTCGCTTTTTATCTGGAACTTTATTCTCCATCCACAGCAGCTCCTGCTCTCATAACTAGGATGCAGGACAAGAGTAAAGTGGCCACACCACAGCACAGAGTGTGAACAGTGTGAAATTCTCTCTCTGCATTTAACCCATTCACCAAGTGAAGCAGGGGGCTGCCACCAACTGGGCAGTGTGTCGGGACAGTACCTTGCTCAGTGGTGTCACTAGCGGTGTTGTGATTCGAACCCACAGCCTAATTGCAGGGGCAACTCCCTAACCACTAGGCCACCAGCCGCCCCAAAAAATATGGACAAAATATCAGTACTTTGACTGCCATGCTACATATTGGAATTGTGATATGGTTTAGAATATAAAAAAAGTCTCATTAATCAGTGATGTGGGTGAGACTGGCCTACATTTTCTAACTCAAAGAACTTATTTATACTCTGATAAATCAATGCAACAGCAGCAACAGCAAGAGGTTAATGATATACAAATTCAAAAGTTTGGTATCATTGTTTTGAATGGAAAATCTATTTTGTTACAGGTTCATGTATAAACAATTATAATAAGATGATAGTCCTTCACAATTTTTAGATATTTAACTAATTTATAGGACATTTTAGGTGTGTACAAAATGACAGATGAGAATGGATATCATTCAGAATGAAAAGTTCCCAAAGACCTTAAATAATAAACATAGTAATATAAAAACATCTAAAACCACTAAATATTAGATTTCAGTCTACATTGTTGTTTTCTATTACTGCTCCAAATAATTGGTTCAAACATTTTATTATTAAGAATTTATTACTATATAATATATATGCAGCAGCGAAATGTTTTTATTGGTAGTAGGGAACACAACGGAAATCCACCTTTAAGCCTTTTGTGATATCCCTTACTATTTGTGCAATAAGCCTGTCTGAATAATCCGGATTGTATTAGAAAATGGTTTAATAAACTGAAAGGTATAAGCAGAAACTGAATTATCACTGCTTTTTTAAAAATTCAATATACTGTAAATAGTTTCATATAAAAAGCAAAATTAAAAATACATTTACGAGTCGCTTTTCCACCCAAAAGACTTCAAAAAACAACTTGAAAGGAAGGGATTTAACAGTAGAGATAAGAGACAGCTTTCGAGATGTGTATCAGTGGAGTTGCAGAGATATGGAAATGAAAGAAAAGAGTTTGCCGAGGAATGTGTACTAACCAAACACTGCTAGAAACACTGAAAGCCTATCTGTGTTATTTAAATCTCCAAACCTCAAGATCCAACACAAATACACCGAACGAGGGGGAAGTTGGCAGAAGAGCTTGATCCAGTCAGTCAAACATCTGGATGGAGCAGCGTGTACCCACTAAACTACGGAAAAAGTTCTTTAGATACTTTATTCAAACAAAATCATCATACTGGATCAGACTCTGGCACTGTCTACATAGTTGGCTGTGTACACACACACACATATACATATATACACATATATACATATATATATACATACACATATATATATATATATACACACATACATACACATATACATACATATATACATACACACATATATATATATACACATACATATATATATACACACATACATATATATAAAAACACACACACACACGTGTATATATATATATATATATACACACACATACACACACACATACACACACATACACACACACACACACATATATACACACACACAAACATGTGTATGTTTTTATATATATACACACACACACACACACACACACAAACACACACACAAACACACACACAAACACACACACAAACACACACACAAACA
>JBBJLS010000016.1:1906320-1916859 GCA_037577275.1 Bryconaethiops microstoma
TATGACTCTGGAATGAATTACTAGAGAAATCTAAGGTATATTTCCAGGAGCCCACTCTTTCCTGAAGACCTGAGGCAGCCGTTTTAAAGGAGGACGGTCCGCCCGGCTGTATCCTGATTGTGGCAGAAACCTAAAGCTTCCAGGTCAGGCTGTTCGCGCTCAGACGCACCGCAGCGGCCCGCCCCGAGGGCTTGGATATTCAAGAGCCATTGTGTAGTGGGAACAGGTGTTAACTTTCAACCTCTGCACCGGCCCAGGTGTGGAACTCGACCACAGCAGACGCGGCACATTAGAGCTGCAGGCGTACGTTCACACGCTTTTAGACGACTTTAAATGACAAGACTGCGAACAGCTAGCATTCGGTAGAAAATCTAAAAATGTGTCCATTCAACTGCGTTGCTTTTGGAACATAAAATATAATCTATTATATTTCTATGTTAATCACAATCTTTTTTCAGATTTACTTCTGGAGAGTTTTAATTCGACTACATATATTTTATATTGTTCATGTCTTTGGGTCTGTAGCACAAGCAATTTCCTCCGGGATCAAAAGTTTTCTGATTCTGATACATAAATGATGAGCAACAGCATCAAACAGTAACTCAGGTTTGCAGCTATTTTTTTGGCCTAAATAAAAAACGGTGTTTTGTTTTCTCATTTTTGAATTCAAAAGCAATTCTGACTTCCACCAAAAATAATCAAATAAAAACAGAAACATTTTACAGAGGGTTTTAGGTCAGCATGGTCTCATTTGCAGGTTTAATGCTCATCAGAAAAATTCTGCTTATGTACCACATAGTCTCTGAAGAAGTGCGGCTAACACAGAGTGTACTTAGTGTCCCGTCCTCACCTTGAAGCCTCCTATCCGCTGGTCTCTCTTAAACTCCCGGCCGTTTTTCAGCCACTTAAGGGTGGGGGTCGGGTTACCGGTGGCAGGGCAGCGGAATTTGACGGTTCTGCTGGCGGGAACAGCGTGGAGCTTCTTCTCCATCTTATCAGGTTGAGCCCACATTGGCGCCGCCGCTGAGGAACAGGGGAGGGGCAGAAAGGAACAAGGGATAAGGAAGTTTAATGGAGCAAAACAGAGGGGGAGACAAGAATGTGAGAGATTACATTCAGGCAGACAGTTTCGCATATACAGACACAGGGCAGTTATGTGGTAGAGATGAATAATTCAGGTAGAAAAAGTCATTGTTTTTTTTGTTCTTGCACCACATATATAAAAAGGTGCCCAGTTAACTATGTGTAAATTAGAGTAATAAATCCATGTTGTTTATTATCATTAGGGTTGCATGGTGTAAATACAGCATGTTGCCGGACACTTTTCTTTTTAATGTGATACACACCGTTTAAAACGTGATTCTGACCTGGTCTGCAATCTCAAGCTACGAGGCCAACAATATAAAGGTCAATGGTCACCAAAATTCACCACCAAAACTGGGGCTAAACCGCTGAACACTATTTAGATGGACAAGTAAATGAGTTGGACTTCTTGACAACATTAAAACAATTAATTCAAAATTTTTGCAAAAACAATGAAGTGAAAATTACTTATTTAAGGAAAATATTTGGGTGACTATTGAATTCTACTGTAAAAGTGAGTTGTATCAGCTGCATTATATAATATATATTTTCGCAGAGGAATTCCTGGGATTAAAACAACTAAAAAATAAACAAAGAAAGAAAAAATTAAAAAACACAGTCTGAAGAGACTTTGGTTAAATTCATCATACAGTCAAAGACCCGTAGCTGCATCGGCATTTTCAAACGATTAGAGACTAGACCTCTAGACACTAAGACTAATGCAAGACATGGAATGAAATGCTATTGTCTCATAGCTCTAGGCCAAGTACATTCCTCAGGACTACTGCGAGCTACTGATGTGAAATGTTCTACAAAGATATCAAGCCTGCCTTCAGGACCAGTCCACAGTAGAATCCCCCCCCACATTATTCTCCTGAATGGAAAGTACTTCATTGCCAAGTACCCTGCGAATGGTGTGAGGTACCATTAATGCGTACTCTGGGCTCGGTAAATCAGGTTTAGAGCTCATTCAGGTAAGAGTATAGATATTTATGGCGCTGCAGAGAAGGCAAGCAGACTCACGCAGAAGCTCTTGGCTGTTGGAGAGCAGCTTCTGGCTGCTGGACTGTTTCGTCTCTTCTGAAGAAGATTCGTCATCATCATCGTCTTCAGAAGAAGCAAGATGGTCTGACACAGGGGAAAACAAACTACTTATCACATAAAAACCCTCTAAAGTATGAAGGTAATTTCCTACGGCAGACTAGCAAATCATTGCTGCGACATCAAAACTTTGCAGCAATATTTTTACTTTTTTCAGTTAAACTGGTGTTTCAAATGTCAAAAAAAAAATAAATCTCTATGTTGTCTGAACATTAATGACAAAAGCACAAACAGAATAAAATTAGATGCATTTCCTTCTTTGCTTACTGAATTCAGTCGTATTGCAGATACAGTGTTTTATGATGTGGCCTGAACAGATGTTAACACTACAAAAATAGCCTAAAACTGCACATTTTTCCCCACATTTCCTACTTCTGGCAGCTGTTCCTCACCTGTGACGTTGACGTTAAAATACTCCGTGTGGTTTCCTGCAGGGCCGCGGGCGAAGCAGGCGTAGAGGCCAGAGTCAGCCGGTTCCACACACTCGATCTCCAGGGCGCCGTTACGTAGATGAGTGTGTTCTCCATTGACCAGGAGAACCTGGTCCTTGGTCCAGTTCACCTCCTGAGGCTCGCCCTTGGCCCCACAACTCAGCTCCAGCTTATCTCCAACATATAAGGTGTAGACGGTGGCTTCCGTCACGGCAACTGCAGACAAATACACATAGAACATCAGACAACTGTAATCAGAATCAGAAAACACTTCATTTCACCAATATTAGAAATCTTTATACCAGAGGAAATTGCTTATGTTACACACACACACACACAGACAAGAACAAAAATTCTAAACTCTGCGGAAATACTCTGAAAATAATCTGTACGAAATATATAATGCTATATACACACTAACGCTGGGGTCTAAATATTAAAAATAAATAACTAACTGGAACACAACACAAATAGTGATCAGGACTACGTTACTGCACACAGTAGAGATCAGTAGTAGATCGGCAATATTGGCATTTAGTAGTATTGTGGTATTTTACCAGGTCAGGACTCAAAGCCAAGTTTTTTGACATCTTACATGTATGAAGGGTCCCACATTTAAAAATGGCTATCAAAGACAGTGACTACAGAAGATTTATATTCATTATTTCCAATTAAATAGACCTAATTATGCTCTCTTTAAGACAATCACATGTATGGTCCGTTTTAAAGTACTGACAAAATACATATTCTCAGAAAAACCAAACTGTGGCATAAATACTGTCAAACTGCTCAGCCTTCACAATACATAATGGCTTTACAAGGTAACATTAAGAGCAACATGTGCGTTGTTCAGCCAAATTAAGGTTCATAGGCCTCGACCTCTGTGCTCTGGTCATTGTTAGCGATTTTCATTCTGGTGTAAATCAAGTAGAACATGACATTTTGTTTCCAGTGGCAAGCAAAAACATCAGCCCTCCAATCTCTTTTATCAAATCCCAAACTCCTGTGTGTTTCCTGGCTCCAAAAACTAAGGCTTGTAAAGACTTTACTCAAAGCTCTGATCCAGTAAAATCGAATCTTGGCTCGAATTAGTCAAGGGCCAATTGTCAGGCCGAACCTAAGAGGGAGCCCAAATTCAATTGTGGGCCGAAAGTGAAGGGTGGGGGGGGGTGTGGTAGTGGAGTCAGCCACCTGAGCCCCCCGTCGCTCCTGACGACAGTGGGGGGGAGGGGGTCCAAGAGTATCCTCGTTTCTTAAGAGGGTCCGGTGGTGGTCAACACAATAACACTGACGCATCGGCCATCAGGACACTTTTTTTCCATCCTCCAACTGTGCCCAAATGACTAGAAAGTCAATCCACCTACTTAAGAGCAAATGGTTCTTGTTGGGCACACAAACAACAGACCGCAGGGGGTCTATGTCCCCTCCTCCATATAAAAGGCTCATTTGTGAAATAGGACATCCTTATGTCACATGCTAATTGCCGCTGCTTGAATGTCAACAGGCTGAGGCGAGAATTGAGAATAGCGCACATGCCAAGCGTTTCATATTGAAATGTTAACTGAATACGATTCAATTCAACTCGACTCGGATTTGTTCTGTGGCCTTTGAATGGACATCCCACTGGACACTTCATATTTCTCCAAGAACATCAACCTTTATTCAGGAGGACTTTAGAAGGTCAATTTTCCATTAAAAAAAAAAAGAAAGAAAAAAGAAAAGATCCTTAAGTATGTGCGTCAACGAGGACAACAAACAAATCTGCTTAATATATTCCTGCCAATGAGAAAAAACAGTAAGAGTCCAAACTGGCTAGTAGTGAAACTGACAGAGACATAGTTTTTGCTTTAAAATGTATGTTGAAGTTAAACCAGGGCTCACTATTGGCCATTGCCTTCTACTACCTCTACCAACAGAGCCACGCAAACAATGGAAATGTTTCGGGGGTAGAAAATATTCAGGAGGCCTGTAGCAGCAGGTTCCCGGGCAGGGTAACCATGGTGACCCCCAGTAGGGCCCAGTTAAGGTATTTCCTGCGTTGCATGTGTCTAACAGGCTACTAATCCTGACAGGAACCGAGGGGTTACAGGGGGAGCTCAACTTTCCCCTCTAAAACACATGAGACAGCGAGAGAGAGAGAGACAGAGTGAGAGACAGAGTGTGTAACATACAGGGAGACAGACACAGAGAAACAAACAAAAGAAATGAACAAAGAGAGAGAGAAAGAAAAAGAATGAGAGAAGAGAGAGAAAGAGAGGAGACATGCAGAAACAGAAACAAGAGACAGAGAAAGAAACAAAAGGAGAGAAAATGAGAGAAAGAGAGACGAAAGGAGAAATAAGCAGACACAGAAAGAGAAAGAAGAGACAAAGAAACGAGAACACGAGAGAAAGACAGAGAGAGAGAGCTCTTACCCCTCTCTCTCTCTCTCTGATAAGCCCATCAACATTTCTGTTATTACTCCAGTTCACAGGCCAGCTGTAAAAGAGTCCCGTAAAAGCAGCGTAAACGAGTGCGTCACTTTGAAGTGCTTCTCTCAGCCTTCTCTTTTACCTCTCCAAGCTGAATTTACTTTACTCTCTCCCACACACAAGCATGAATTTAAAACACACATTCAAGTACATCCTCAAAAAAATAAAAAATAAAAAATTTTTAAATGTGTAAACACAGACTAAATGGGACCGTGCGCAATTTTAACTTATTGAACAATACAACAGTAGCCATATTGCCCCCTGTGCTTCCTGTAATGTACTGCAATCTGTCGCACATCATGTACTTCATAGAGACAAATCCACTCATGACCACAGCTGATGTGTACAGCCGATTATTGCATTTGGTACAACTGCTGAGTGTTCTAGAAAGAATCCCTTCATTAAGATTGGGGAAAAAAATCCAAACATATAAACATTCAATATCCTCTTGTTGACAAGGCCAACTGCTTTATGGACACAAGGAAACTACCAGTTCACGGTGAACAAGGGAAATCATACTCAAATGAAATACGGCAGGTTGCTTATCAGCTGATTTATGGCAGTTAATCAAAACGCTTCCTTCCTGGACATCTACCCGGGTCATAAAGCAGGCCAAGGAACAAGAACCGTGCATAATGGCAAGCTGGAGATTAAAAAAAAAAAAAGAAAAGCTGCACAAGTTATAGAGGACAGATGCCAACCAGGCATGGGCGAGGGGGGGTGGTCTCGGATGTCCCTGATTCCACTAATGACAAACTCGGCTTAGAGCCCAATTGAGGGAAAAGATTAGTTTGCCAAAAAAAATTGTACAGTGATTGCCAATAAACACAAAGTAGGGCAGCACAATATGGACAAAATACTCATACTGCGGTCATACAGCTCTGATTATTCAGATAATTGATTCTGTGATAGAAGCATTGCAAAAGGGCAACATGGCAATAACAAAGAACATTAAACAATTTCCTCCAGGATAAATAAAGTTTTCTGATTCTGATTCATTTGGGTGCAGCCCTAAGACGCAGAAACAAGCACCATTTGGTAATATTTTCCTAGTCAACTCGAATTATCTTGAAGTTTCAGAGCATGACACCCCCACTGAGCCTCAGTCTCCTGGAATCCACGGCCAAGCTGATTCTTCTGATTCCATGATGGGATTAAGTCAGATCAAAGTCTGCATTTTCGGGGCGAATTTTTTATTTATTTTTTTTAAAAGCAGGTGGGGTGGAAGGCCTGGGTCCTCATGCTCTCCAAAACAACTGATGGACGTCCCTGAAAATCATGTTAATGATACCGACTCATGAAAGGAGGCTATTTTTCCTGTGCTGGTTTGGAAAGCAGGAAAATTCGAAAAGGGATAAAGGCACAGCCGGCATGCTGGAAGTGAGAGAGAGAGAGAGAGAGAGAGAGAGAGAGACAGAGACAGAGACAGAAAGAGAGAGAGAGAGACAGAGATAGACAGACAGAGTCACACAGAGACAGAGAGAAAGAAAATAGGAAGCAATACAAACACTGAGTGACCACTCGGATTTCCTGGAGGAAGCAGCAGTGTGTTGGTGGGTCAGCTGGAGAGCGAAGCAGTGCTAAAAATTTGATCACCACTGTTCAAGCATGATAAATTCCAGATGTTAATTTTATCACAACATCATTCTCAAAACTATGAAGCTTTCATGGTCTTCTTGCAATCTTTTGAAGTTCTCTTCACAGTACTGGACACGTCTAAACATTTCTTTGAGCCCATATCACGGAAAATCAAATTGTTGAAGGCTGGTGTAGCACGCAGACATGCTGACTCAACTTCAAAGGGGGCCCTGTTTGAATTCATTGTGTTTGTGAGGTCACAAAAACTAGTACACAACTGCCTACTCAGCCTACAGCAGCTCTGAGCCCCAGCCGGGGGGGGGTCCAAACACAAGGATAATGTTTATGGACCCTTTTAATGTTTTTCTCCACAATTTTCCTTCCTATTCCTTGGCTATCCGGTGACCGGAAGAGGATCCGTCTTGGTTCTTTCTGCTCTTATTCCAGTTTTAGGGAGCTTTTAATGCCTTTGTTGGACACATGAATTGATTAAATATCTTCATCTTAAACAAGACTGGTTTAAAACCATTGAAACGGTGATTCCAAACAGACTAGACAAGTACTGTATAGCGCATTCAATAAACGTAACGTTTAACCTGTATGTTCTTAACTTGTAAAAACTATTCGTTTGAAACTGTGAATATTCAAATTGGGAAAAATGATCACAAAGGCTGTGAAAACCGTCCCAGAGCAGATATCCAAAACATCGCCCATGTGGATTTGATTAGCAAATTCGATTGGCTTGACTGGAAATACCCAACTAAGAGCTTTGATTGGTGAGGAGGTTCTGGAGCAAATGGTGAGAAAAAGGTTCTCCCTGCCCCCACTTTACACACTGCGCTCGGGCCCAGGCCTCATCAGGCCTTAGATGCTAATAGCATTTGTTCACAATGACTGCAGTTCTACAAACAATCACAACCCACACACACGTACACATGCACGCACACACACTCTGCAGGGGGCAGTGGGGGTGAGCTCAGGCTGCCCTGCTGAATCACAGCTATTGTTCCTTCAGTCCCCACCCGTCCCCATCTCCACACAGGGAGAGCGAGGGTGTATTAGAGAGGGGGAGAGAGATAAAGGGCAGGAGAATTTAAAATAAAGGAGAGGGGGGAGAGAGAGAGAGAAGAGAGAGAAGAGAGAGAAGAGAGAGAAGAGAGAGACAGACAGACAGACAGACAGACAGTGAGAGAGACAGAGAGAGTGTGTGTGTTTGTGTAAAGAGAAGGAATGTAAGCAGGTCGTTGTGAAAATATATCTACAGATAAGACACACACACCCATTCATCCCACACATTCCATTTAGCACAATTAACTTTCCGCACTACTAGTCCAGAGTTTCAGCTACACGGAGTGCCTGTTTCCTTCTAACTATTCTTCGCTCATTAACTCTCCTGTTTCGGTAAATCATTAACAAATTCCTATTAAACTTCACAGTTACGCATGGCTAAGACAGCACCGCTGTATGACAGTCATCATTAAAAACAAAAGTAGTGTCATGCATGCAAATGCATGACAAAAAAAAACAAAAAAACAAATCACCATTTTTACAGCGACTCTTTCAGTAAAGCGCCCTGGTATAATCCTGGTACAATGACTTCCTGCTGGTCAGTCTCTGGGCTTTTCTTTTTAGTGGACATGGTCTCACCGAACAAAGGCGAAGTGGAGATTGCACTGAAGCAAGACCAAATAGGAAGCACAAATATTTGATTTCTGAAGATTATGTTTTCTTGTCGACTACTAGTTTAGTGCCAATATTAAGGAAAACAATATTGCAAATAATGAAATGGTTGCAATCTGCAAGATCATTAGTTCCTTTATGCTGTTCGCATGTTCAGAGAACTGTGAATGAACACTAAAGCAAAATAAACCATCAGACAAATCCAATGCCCAAGTGACCAATGAACACAGTGTTTACAGGATCCAAAATCTTTGTACATTTTCCTCCAAAATCCACAACTTAACACTGTTTTGCTAGGCCTTGTAGTTCTCCGCAGCATTTTTTTTCCCCTTCACAAAAGAACCCAATCAGTAGCACAGGAGCACTGCAATTACTGTGGAACTGAGTGCACTACATGGCCATACACAGCACACACATTCCAGGAAAACGCAAATAAATTCATGCTGACCTAGTACTTCAATATGGTCCAGAGACAATAAAGCACGTTTCCATTGAACAAAATCAGTGTTCCCTTAAACATCTAATTGCCAGGTCCTAGAGCACTTCTATAGGTAACCTCTCGTCTCCCAGGAATTTAAGTCAAACTGGATTTTGATGATTGCAGAAGAAAGCGCTTCTAATTAAGCCTCTGTATTTCCACTGCCCACCCTTTCAAGAATCTAATGGGAAAATGAACCTGAACCTGATGATGGTACAAAACCACCTAAACAAACCAATGCGTTGTTGGTCACGTTTCATTTCTTTTTGCAAAGCGACGTGAACTGGTTTTGTCGTTATTTAAATTCTGAACACGTGAGAGCTCGAAACACACAAACCAGGCTCAGACCCGCCACAAGTCCAGCTATGACTAATTCTCCTTTCCTGGCAGTTGTTTCTTTTCCTCTCTTTTTTGACTGACAAGTCCCCCAGTCTCTGAAGGGGAAAGTTCACAGTAAAAGAAGCCATAAGGAAGTGATCTTCAGCATGGTCCACAACGGGCCCCCACGCACATGAGCGGGCCCCTCATGCCCTTAAGAAATGACAGGTCCCCCTATACACAGTGGCCCAAACCTTTCATAAACAAGCCTTTCTGGAAAAGGGGCCTAAAATACACAGATACCTGCAGGTAACTTCCCTAGAACATCAAACCTCACATTCGACTTCCAGTAGAATCGTGAAATACAAACTGTCTCATAGGTTAAACTTAGGCTTTAACCAAACATCCTATTTAGATTATATTTAGGTCTGGGTCTGCGGTGCAAACCCGGACTCAGAATTCAATGTGGCCTTAGAAAAAGCCAAAAAGAAACTTCTGGTTTGACTTGATGAAACCGATCGTCTTTGTAAATTCAGGCCAGGAAGCGAGTCCTACACAGAACCAAGGGATATTTCCAAACAACTCATCTACATATGGAGATGGTTATGAAAATGAATGGATTGTCCGCCTCCCTTTCATTCTCTTTCTTTCAAAGAAAGAAACAAAGCAAGAAAAAAAATGCCTTAGAAATGAAACAAACGTAGGCTGCTACAATTACATCTCCTGATTGCGTTAGGACTGCGTTTGAAGCAAAACTTGCTGAGGTCCTGGTGTTTGGTTTCGTTTGTTTTCTTTCCTGGAGAGGAGGAGGAGAAGGAGGAAGACAAACCGCACAAATGCCGGCGCGTCGGGTCCAGTCTTCGACAGCTGAAACTATCATTCATTCCACAGGAAGCAGGGGGAAAGCAGAGGGGGAGCAGGGAAACAGGCCGCTGTTTACTGTGACAAGAGGAAGAAGGGAGGAGAGAAAAGCAGGGGAACAGAGCACCGGGCCTCCGAAAACGCCTGACCATTTGGTGATGAAGTGGCTGAAGGGGTGAAAAGATAATCCATCACGTTCAAACCTTTCCTCTATCTCATCCCTCCTTCCTCCACAATTCGTCTCACAGGAGGTTCCTGGAAGGTCGGGTTCAATCAAAAGGTCATACAGTCTAATGCTGGATAATACTGTTGAAATGGAACATGACAATATTTTCATCTGATGCCAAGTTCCTGAACTTGACCAATTGCTCAGCCTGCATTAACACTACCTGGATTGCACAAAACTCATTTTCTCTCCTGAAAATTCAACACTCTTTCCCAGAAACACGATCTCTACTGTGGAATACCGCCACAGGGCGGAGTGCTCACTGTCTCTTTAAAAAAAAAAAAAAAAAAAAAAAAAGGCAGAGTTTCTAGC
>JBBJLS010000016.1:1932793-1947075 GCA_037577275.1 Bryconaethiops microstoma
TATATATATATACAGGTACACATTGGAGGGTCCTCAGTTGTTTGGTAGCAGTAGGCATTGACAAAAGCAGTAATAATGCACCAGACAAACTGCTAAAAATGATGTTTTACCAGAAATACTGAACACAAGAGAAACTTCCACTTATCAGTCCATGGTGTTTGGATGTGTGTGTTTGTTTGTGTGTGTGGTCAACTGCGAGATGTTGGTTGTTAAGTCTGACTTTGTATACGGAGAGGTACTGTATATACAGACCAAGTGAGCTTCTTAGTATTCAAGTGATCTGTTTAATTTTCCAACTTCACATTTTTTCCATATTTGCAACTCTGATCAGCATCACTGCTTGTGCAGTAGCTCACAAACCTGGTCCTGAAGAGGTTCTCTCTGCAGAGGTTTTCTCATTGGCTTTCAGAGCTGAAATATTCTTGACTTAACATACAGAGGCAATGGGGAAACATACAGCATCAGAATGTGAGAGAATATTTGTAATGATTTTCTAATGTTAAAGTTGTATGTTCATGTATTTTGATGTTAACCTCCAACTCGGACTAGTGAGGCACTCATTTTTTCTCTGGTAGAATCTCGGTCTTCAAGCATCTGTTAATATTAAGTCTAGACTTACTAGTATGAGGGACATGTTTTCTTGTGGACTGCAAAACACGGATGTGCATCACTCTGCATAAGAGTGTCTGCCAAATGCTGTTAATGTAAGTGATGCTATTTAAAGTAGTTTACGTTTACGGTTACAGCATTTAGCAGACGCTCTCATCCAGAGCAACGTACATCAGTGCTTAAGTCGTCTACAGTAATCTGTTCTACGTACCTGTAAAGCCAAACTTAAATCAACATCTGCTTTTAACCAAGTAACTGCCAGCTAAGTTACAGAAAGAACCCTGTCAGAAAGAAAAAAGTCAGAGGTTAAGACACAAGTAAGGAAAAACAGTTAACAAGGTAAGTGCCTGAAGTTTATATATATATATATATATATATATATATATGTATAGGAGAAGATGTATAACAGATAAACGAGAGGACTGGTTAGTCACCAAGGTGCTCCTTAAGAGGTAGGTCACTTGAAGACAGCGAGGGACTCTGCAGATCTGATTGAAAGAAGGAGTTCGTTCCACCACTGGGGGGCCAAGACTGAAAAGAGTCTTGACGCAGGTCTTCGTCTTCTTTTGAGCAGCGGAGGTTCAAGACGAGCAGTGTTTGAAGCTCTGAGAGAATAAGAAGTAACGCCGTTTGATCAATGCTGATAATTAAGGAGGTGCAAGTCCGTTCTTGGCCTTGAAGGCAAGAGTTAAGGTTTTGAACTTAATGTGAGTGGCCACAGGGAACCAGTCAAGGTTCCGTAGTAGAGGCGTATAATAAATTCTGTCATAGGGCACATTGTACACAAATCGATGGATATTGTGCTAAGCACACATTCAGTCCAAATGAGTTAACCAAGGGATTCCTGGCACACTTATGCATCTGGTTTGGGCCTGTCAAGAGCCCAACTCTTTTTGGAAAGATGTCATCATGATTAAACACGGCTCATGGGTAAAGCTGCCTGAAAAACAGTGTAAAGTCCAGCTTGTAGGTTTAACAGCAGCAAAGAAAATAATTGTCCAGAGGTGGTCACCACCACATAAACATCCAGTTAGAAAAATGGTTGTTATATTTTCATGATGGAATTTTCCATTGCTAGAATGGATAATGCTAAACTTTCAGCACCAGGTGGGAACTAAGTGCACTGAGAGTAAAGGATTTGCTTGAAGGTAATGTGAGATCAGACACATGCTTTGTGGTCAGGATATCTTTTAGGAAATATTTTTTGTACTAAAGCAACAGTCCATTGTTTGATTCGTATCTGATTTGGGATGGTGGATGGGAGGGGTGGATAGAGGTTGTTGACGTTGTAAAAAATGAAAGCCCAGTTTATATTCTCCTTTTTGTGACATAAACATATGATCGGGAAGCCTAAGAACCGTGGAAAATAACTGTAATCAAAAGTAATTATAGTCCGGCAATCATGCAATAATTGTGACTGGCCCGCTAACAGCACTCCTCATCAATCCAATAGGAATGGGCGGAGCTAAGTAGGAATAGGAATACATGTTTGTGGGCATGACCTCGCAATATAGGTTCCAGATATCCACTGCATGGACAGTGGTGCGTTTTAAACATGAATGAAGTTTACATACTTTTACTTGAGAAGCAACCCGGGAAAACACCCACAAAATCCACTTCGATAACTGGTATGTGTTGAGTACCATTAGTTGCAATAAGCCCCAGATGGAAGCTGGCTTTACTCCAGGCAAGACCCTAGATGTGGTGGAGAAACACACACACACACACACACACACACATACACACACACGCTGGCACATGCTGACACACTCTTCCGAGCAGAAGTCTTGGCCCAGAGCGTATGAATGAGCCGGATTCATTGCTGGACATATTAACCGTGAGGGACGGATATGTATAAAATGAAGGAAGCTGTTCGTAAAGTGGAACGTCAGCAGCAGCCTCCTCCACTTCCCGCTCTCCTCCATCTCAGCTGAACAACTAGACTGAGTCAGCTTTGCAGGAATAGTCAAACTATCTCTGATTGTATTTGGAAAAGAACAGAAAACCTAGTGACACGAAACATAATAGAAGCCCATTGGCTTCCATTGTGTACATTCTTTTCCTTTAAAGGTCCACTTTAAGAAAAAAAATACATGTTCCAACTGGTAAGTATGAACTAGCAGGGACCAAAAAGCAAGTGTATTATGCTGAAGGTCATCCACTACTTTTGATGTGTAGAAGCTCTAGGAAGGTCAACACTGCCTTCAATCAACGAAATATCAATTAAATTCACCTTCGCCTTTCCTAAACCCTCTGCATTCACTCTGACCCCAACCTTTAAACCTAAGCCTAATTCTAACAGTGTTGAAAGTGTCTGTTCTCCAGCGTTTTTCGCTGCTTCCAACACTGATCCAAGTAATCTGCTCCAGAACAACCCCTCACTGAGCTGGGCTGGGTGTGATGGCAGGGAGAACAATGAAATGTGCCAGGCATGGTGCCTCCGGGACCAGGGTCGGGAAACACCGTCTTAAAGAGGAACTCAGTCCATATGTCAAAATTTCTGCAGAATGAAATTGTCATAATTAAAGTCACAAAGTGGTTGGATGGGTGACTTTATGAGGCGAAGGGAACTAGAAGTCTAAGGAGGTCAAACCCACTAAAAGCTCCTTCGGAAAAAGTAAAAAATTATATGAAAGGGTTAGAGGAACCCAGCCTGATGTCTGAACTAAGATTTTGGACTAGAATATTTTTTTCACATTTACCACTATTTTCCCAATCAACGTCATTTGAAAACTTTAAAAACTGATAAGACGTGGAGGTTCACTGGTCGTTTTGAATAGTGAATTATGTATAGACACAATGACCCTTGGTTCCTATCACCACCACTGTAAATATGTGATGACCCATCTTTCTCCACAAAACCACTCAGAATGACATCTCAGTGACTGATGCATAAATTTTGGAAAATCAATGAAAAGGGGCTTCAAAACAAAGTGGAACGCTAGAGAGTGCTCAATCAGTGGTTGAAAATAATTACATACACTGAATGAAACTTACATCGGTCAGTAAAAAAGTCTAGATTTAAGACTGGGTACACTATAATCTTAGCTAACATTTATAATCAGGCTTGTAAAGCCTCAGTTTTTTTTACGTTGGACATATCCAGTAAATCAGACATGTGTAACTAGGGCAAGCAGTGTGTGTTGTTAGTGGTGATGCTTACTTTGGGTAGAAGTTGGAAGTAGGAAGGCTTTGGGTTCATGAGAAGGAAAGAAAGAGAGGAAGGATGCGTTTGCCTTCTTTTTTTAGGAGTGTCATTTTCCTTTAGCAGTTCAGCTGTTTTGATGTGTATGGTGATTGCATCAAAAGCTACAAAACTAAACTCAATTTAAAAAGCTGGAACAGCTCAAACCATTTCAGAGATATGCGAAGAGCGTCAATTTGTGGTCCCTGAGTGGCCCGGCTGTCTAACACCCTATGATCAGGAGATCTGTTTGATTCCCAATGATGCTACAGCCACCCATGCCTGGAAGTCCAAGACAACACAATTAGCCTCACTATTTCTGGGTACGGGGTGGTGGTGGAGGGTGACCTTCCTCTCCACTAATCATTCAACATAATGCCAACCTGAACTGTAACAGAACTGACCAGTAGTGTTCTCCTCCAAGCGTGTTAAACTGCTTTACGTCGTTGCATAGGCGACACATTGAAAAAGTGCTGCTTCATGTGACTCGGAGGAGGCTTTCACCCTCCCAACACTGACAGCATCATATGATTGGAGAAGACCGAGCTAACTGGTGAGAATGGAGGATAGAAATGGATTTTAAACATGGCAAAATAGTCACATTTTAATTGCAATTGAAGTGGACTTTATGGTCATATCTTAATTGTACTACCAATTTCATGTGATGTGTATGTACAATAGGCTCAGATGCTGCTAATGTCCTTCCATGTGCAATATTATATATTACAAACTCCAAAAATCATATTTCTTACATACAATGCAGTATTGAACTCAATTCATTCTGTTGTGCAATGCTGCAGAAAAGGCTTCTTTTGTATTATGTTTACAAAAACACTGGACTGTTTATTGTTTGTATTGTCTTGTGTCTCATGTCTAATGTCCACTGTCTGCACTTTTGACAGGATTTGTTATAGTGTGGTATTGCGTACTGTGTATTGATATATTTGCTCTGTGATCAGGAGGTAATGCTCTTTAATATCACCATGTACTTGTTGTACACATGTATACAGCTGTTAATGACAATAAAGTGAAACTTGGTATTGAATCACAAGGCTCTTTTCCAGAAGTATACAGGAGCCGCGTTGCACCTAAACCATAATGCGATGGCACAGAACTTGCAGAACGCTTTGATTTTCCGGCATATCTCAGTCCAGGAACAGTGTTTCTGATGCATTGGCGGTTTGTGGCCGGTCGTTCTCCCGAAAGTGTGTCCATTGGGTCGTACCAACGGAAAGCTTTTCTGACCGTTTAAGTTTTCTTTAGCCATGCAGTTGACACCTAACCCAACTAACTGATGTCCTGGTCCACCTTCACATTTCTCACAGCATTAAAGATACATTTGTAGCATCACTGAAAACTCCCACTGAAATTTATTTTCAACCCAAACAGATAGTAGTACTTGTACTTCGTAGACTTCCCAATTATTACTTTGTATCTCCATTGTTGTTTTAATGCAGACAATGGCCTCTTTTTATGTTCTGATAACCAATCAGAAAGCAGAGACACAGCCCGCTCAGCTACCTGAGCAGTGGTGTGACAGAACGGGTCCGGCTCGGGTACGAGTCGCTTTATTTGTAATAGAAAAATATTTGTGCGCAGTACAGCATGGTTCCTTGTGTCCGTGGAAAAGCACCATTAGTTTGATTAATATCAAATAACTGGTTGACAGTTAATGATAACCCCATGCTATCACAGTGTCCAAGAGTGGAACTGGACACTCCCGCACTAGAGGAAGACTTTAAGGGTTCACTTGGGACATTCATCTGGAACTGATGGCCAGAACAGCCCTTTCCGCCCTAACAGGTGGACGGCCTCTGGAAGCAGCCCAGCAGGCTCTTAGCATGTGCTGATTCATGTGAGTGGGATGCTGAGACTTGCAAGCTGCAAATTAATCAGAGCTACAAAAGAATTAAAAAGGCAAATGCACAGCTGGCAAAACTGACTCTCGGTGACGGATGAATGTGACAGCATTGAAAACAGCTGTAAACACAACCTCATGGATTTTAAAGACTACACGTAACGATGAATATGATGCTTCTGTTGGAAAAAATAATTCACAAATACGTGATTCCTCACATACAGACTTTATAAAATTAACAATGAAACTTACAACTGGTTTTTAAATACTGACATTTTCTTGATATAACCAGAAGAGCATAAAGGCATATTTTGACCAGGTTTATCATGAAAGTGGTCAAAATTAAATATTGTTCACCCCAACTACATTATCTGTTCATTGTAAATGGAAAAACACTAAAGACTATTAAACAAAACAGCTACATATTTGCCTAACGTGTCTAACACATGAAGATTTGGAGTGTGGGGTTCCAATAAACTTTTTATTATACTGGAAAGGCACGAAAAGTTTAGTGCTGTGAGAAAGTACTGATTTTCTTTATTAAGAAATATAAGTTTGTCACAGTGAATGATTTTACATTTTGGTTTTTATAATCTCTTTAAAGGAAAATCACATTTTAAATTACTTCATTTATTGTAGGACCAACATGCAACCTAAATTTGGCCGATAATGGAATACTATTACCAGCTGATTGAACACAGGCACGAATACAAGCAGCCATGCTGAACGTCAACCCTGCTCATTGAAGCTTGCCATCAGAGTGATGTAGTCGTTACCAACGTTTTTACAAGCACACCAAGCCACGATCAAAAGAAAATCAAAGAGAGACAAGGGGGAAGAAAGCTGCTGAAATATATTAGACTGGAAAGGGTTATAATACATTTTCTTGGCAGCAACAGAAACATGGAGAGACATTATCTATAGATTTAGAACCATTGGATCATTGGTGAGTCTTTGCAGGAGTGGACGGCCTGCCAAAGTTTCCCTAGAGTGATGTAGCTGCCACAAAAGTTTCACATTTGTAAAAAAAACCCAAAAAACACCTAGACATCCTGAAACCATCTGGATGATCACTAAGTCTTCTGAAATAATGTTTTATGGACAGACCAGTCCGAAACGGGCACTGGTGCAACTGATCTGGAAAGTCACTAAAGGTTTCAGGTGAAGATCCAAGAAACTGCAGATCAGTTAAGGTCAATCTCATATGTGCAAAAGAAGCAACTGGACAATACCGAAGCCTGTTGAGAGAACGTTCTATGGACAAACCATCTTTTTGGATGATAGAGTCCTCCTGCTGTGAAGCAAGTTCTGCATTACACAATAGGAGCATCACATTCAAACATGGAGGTGATGGTGGGACGGTGTGGGGAAGTTTTTCTCCTTTTGGACGTGGACAACCTGCTGTTATTGAATTAACCATGATTATCTGGAGTGCCGTAGTCATAGTTCTGACTTCAGATGAACCTACCAATCTAGGAACCTACCAATATATCCGAATTAATGCAGGAATGGACTTGAATGTCTCTTTAACAACACGAAACACATATTAATCTCTAATGAAAGGAGCTGTTAGTATGTCTTTAAAGGTCATGAAACAAGTTGTTTCATGTTGAGGGGGGGCAATTACTTTTTCACAAACATGATTCTCATGGATAGCTTCGCTCCATTAATAAATGAAAATTTAAAGAATGCATTTTGTGTACGGTAAACTTCTATTGTCCAAAGTCACATTGTTTTATAGATCTAAAAATGCTCCACGTGGCAAATACGCGGTGGCAGAAAATTCTAATCGTTTCTAGGAGATTTGCTTAAGTTCATTTTTTTCCTCTTGGTTGTTTCCCAGCCCCCAGGTACTGTCTTTCTCCCATCACACGTCAGCTCCACTAACCTGAGAGGGTGAAGGCCAGAACGTCTCCACTGGTGCATGAAGTCTGTCACCATATAAGGCTGACTTTCTCAGGTTGTCATGGCCACAGTTCTTGGTTGCTCTCTGGAAAACTAATTCATACCTCAATACCTTCAGCTCAGCAAAAGCATGGCGCTCCGAAGATCTATGAAAGACTGATCTACTGGACATGGTTTAGTCTTGGACCAAATAACTATGTCAGTGCTTCTCCCTTACACACTCTTTTTAGTCTAAAGGCTATCGTTTAATCTTAATATGCATGTTAAAAAAGACTGCTAACCTGGCTTGAGCTCCATTTTCATGCTCAGAACAAAATGGTGGGAAGGATTCACAGCTGAATGTGTGAACATGAAGGAGAGGTTTGGAATGAAAAGGCCAGTAAATGCTCTTCAGGTTCAGGCCTTGAATCCAGTTTCCAGGCTCATTAGTAATTGGCCTACTAATAGCACTGGCCCAGTTAACCACCAGTGACTACAAAATACAGGAATACAAATTTCATTCAGGGTTCAGATTGGTCAGATTTGGAGATCTCTGCTTTAGGCATCTCCTGACTAAGGAATCCAAAGGAACATCCTAATATAAAAACTCCAAAGAAATTAAAAAGACGTATTAAAATATTAAGGCCATACAGCATAGTCTATCTATCTGGCAACGCAGGACTCAACCTACTATTAAAATAAAAGTATTGGAAAAAATTTTTTTTAGAAAAGTACAATGAAATTCAAAACTGTTCATGTGATTTTTGGGCTTTATTTTTTTCCGTAGCTGAAATGAACTGAAATTGAAGGACAGCAGTCATAAGGCCACATAATGCCTACACAATCCTTTTGAGACGTAAAATCACAATTTTATAATGGCTAATTTTACAACAAGCATTAGTTATACAGGTTGCGTTTTTCAATGTTGACATAATTTCATCTCAGCCAATGTTGACAATAAGCCTTCATAATTGTCTACTCAGGTTTATGTCAGTTGTCAAGAAAAGCTTATACAGATGTTTATTAACAATAATTGAATTTCCGAAACATGGATACAATCTTAGGTCCAAAACTGACCTTTTTTTAAGTTCTGCTTTGTTGTGTTTCAGGACATTTTACACACATAAAATATTGAAAATGTAACCAAATCTTGACCTCAAAATCGGATCAAACGTAAAAATATGTTACACCCTTAGGCGAAAGAGCCAGGACATCATTTCCTGGAAAAAAACAAAACATAATAGATAAAATAGATTCTAGATAAAATTACTTCTATAAAGAATCTGAATAATCTCAATTGTCTTGATTTCAATGAGCTTAGATATATTGACTATATTGATGTTTTCTCTTGACAAGTAAAGTGGCCCCTTTCAGTCATGCGTGAACACAGCACAGTGTGAGCAGTGTGAAATTCTTTCTCTGCATTTAACCCATTCACCAAGTGAAGCAGGGGGCTGCCACCAAGAAGTGGCACTGAATAATATCAAAAAGAGCAGTGTGGGGGGACCTCAGTGGTGCCTCCAGCAGTGTTGGGATTCGAACCCCACAACCTTCTGCTTGCAGGAGAAACGCCCTGACCACTAAGCTACCAGCTGCCCCACTCCAGTAAGAGCCAGTACCTGATGTAACGTTTTGTCCAACACCGGCTTCCAGTCATCTCTAATGGAATTAGTTTTTACCCAAAGTCCAAATAATGGGAACAAACATTTTAGGTTGTATTACCCAGTTGTTTGCATAGGTGTGGTACAGGCTAAAATTAACATGCCCATTTCTCAGGTTAGTACACAGAAACAAGCAAACCTGACAGGACAGACAGTCGCAAATAATTACGTGTGTCGTAGGTACACTGGTCAGCATAAGAAAGTCTGGACTTTAGAGCCATGTGCAAATATAGAACGCTCACTATAATCTAAAGTACCATTTATACTCAGGTCTTGGAGATGTCAGTGTTTTGTGTTGGATGTATCCGGTGAAGCAGACATGTATAAATGAGGTAAGCAATGTTTGTGGTCAGTGGTGATTCTTACTGTGGGTAAAACTGAGGGGTAATAATAGCTTCTCAATGGTGTGAAGGAAAGAAAGACAGAAGGCTGTTTTTGTCTTTTTAATAGTCCCTCATTTTCTTTTACCAGTCCAGCTGTTGTAATGTGTGTGGTGATGGTGAGTCCAAAATAGCATCTGAATAGTGTGGAGTGGGAGGCATAAAGAGGGTGTAAAGAAAATTACCCCCCCCCCCCCCCGATCTTTAGTGGTTATTCATATCCTTTCACCATAAACCTCTAAAATGCAACAATATTGACTAATTGAGATGAGGTGGAGGACAGATGTGGTCAGGTAAGGGCAACCAAGGTTGGGTTCTATGAAGTTGAAAAGCATGTGTTGCACTCTCAGTTCACACAGCTGAACTCCTTGGTAAAAGGAGCTTGCAGACTTTCATTGCAGGCATGTAGAACGACTCTGTACAGGATGTTCAATGGCAGAGAAATTCTACCATAGCTTAAAAAAAAAAAAAAAAAAAAAAAAGCTGATCATGGTGAGGTCCTTATCTATTCTAAAGAGAAGCAATGCTATATCCCAAAGAACTGGGACAGCTGGTGACCTGGTGGTTTAGGGAGTTACCCCAGCAATCAGGTGGTCATGAGTTTTAATCCCAGGACTGCTAATGGCCCCACTGAGACACCCTTGAGCAAAGTACTGTCCCCACACACTGCTTCACTTGGGTGAGCTAAACAGAACTTCACACTGTACATTGTGTGGCACTGGGTAGGATTCTCGCCTCTGGACCAAGAGGTCATGGTTCAAATCCTACCTTCAGAATACCACCACTGGGTTCCTGAGCAAGACCCTTAACCCCAAGTTGCTCCAGGGAGACTGCCCCCTTTAGTCAGGGAATGGAAGTCACTTTGGATAAAAGCTGCTCAATGCCATAAATGTAAATGGCCACTTTACTATAGCACTTTTTGCTTTATGTGCCAGGGCAGCACAAAAACATTTGAGCTTGAAATCATGCAGCATTTACAACAGTTTAAGATGCATCTACTTCAAACAGTTGTCAGCCATGTTCAATGCTGGACACAGCAATGGATTCCCATTTGGCACTTGTATTCAACTGTAAATGTAAGCAAATGTTTCCCATGGCAAACAGTGTCTAGACTTTTCAACGCAAGATGCTGCTCCTGCAGTAACAATCAGTTGAGTAACGGCTGGTGTATTCAAGCGGCCAGAAGGGTCCACAGACCAGGCCTCGGTATAGCTCAAGTAACATGAACAGGAAGCCACAGGGGTACACCCAGACAAAGTGGAAATACTAGCACAGAAGTCAACTTTAAACTCAAAATGGTCATCTTCAGAGCTCGAGATTTGTGGTTTAACAGCTTTTGGGGATTTTACACCTACTGTTGTGCCAGAATATGATTCCATGTCACCATAGAACATTATCTACACTGCTCCATGTCAATGGATCGAAGGATTCAAGACTGGAATTAGATGAAGGCCTTAGCTTGCATGGCAAATATGGTCAGCGTTTCCAGGAATGACCTACCAAGGACTACACCCCTCCCCCCCCCATCCCAAAAAAAAAAACATTACAGCACATATGTTTAGAACACAAATTTTAATGGTGTGGTTAAGACATCATACACTGCACAAGTTCATTCCACATGCTCCCTACAGCATCAAGTCCAAGCAGCCACACAAGTCTTCCAATTCAGGTACATTTAACAGCACAACAGAGGGGATTTCAGGAACTGGTGACCACCTTACCCCCCCACTCAATTTGGCAAGTCTTCCTTGACCATGATCGGACCCAGCAAGAGTTGAGTTTCTAGTAGACCTAGAAAACAGGAACATAAGGCTGGACTCCTGCAGGGTTATAAGACAATGAAACCAGTACATACCTTCATCAGAAGGAAGACTTCCTGCCCTCCTCAAGCTACAGTTTGAGTCACAGCAGCTACAGACTTGGTCATTGTCGTCTGCAGCAGCCCACCTAAGACACATGCAGCAGCCTCAGTACAAAAACCAAAACAATAAAGGCACACAAAGCATCTGAAGCATACCTGTTTGAAACAAAGGAGCAAGCTTTGTACTCGGCATCAGTGGGGTTTGAAGCAACAGAAGCCTTCAAGGAACAGGTTATGAAGAGCTGCAGAAAACGGTTAAATTTCATGAAAAGGCATGGAGTTTCACAAAAAACCTGCCGTGACACCAATTCTTACATACCGTGCTACTGTTTTCATGTTGAAATTTGAACACTTCTAACTGAAACTGCAGCTTATCCTCTTGAACCCGTTGCATAAAGTGAGCATTGGAGCCTGTAATCCTGGCATCAGTCAGGCAGCCATGGTTCTCAATAAAGACATATCTAGGAAGTGCATCTGCATTGGGGACTGAAGTTGCTACACAGCTGTCCACGAAGATGCGCAGAGGTACATGGTTAAACTGCATTACTGAGGCCTCAATCTTTATGGCATCACCAAGGAAGTACAGGTTTGACGGCCTCTCAAACTTCCAGTCATCTGCAATCAGTGATCGTTACACAGCTTTAGATTTAAACCACTGGGCTTGTGTTTATAAAGTCTCATAGCAGGACCAGTGATCTAGGATCACCCCCCCCAGTCACGCAAGATAAGTGAGTGACTTTCTGATCCTAGACCACTCCTATGCAACTAGTAAGTCAGTTAAAAATGATCCAAACCAGTCATGAGCTTCAGGGTGAAGACCAGATGCTGCTCTGCAACTTCTGTAGAGGAATAAGGCACCAATTTGGGTTCCAGGCCTTCACTGCTTACATTGTGCTTCCTAGTGAAAAGACAAGTTGCAAATAAAGCTTCAAAAATCAAGCAACACTGAAATTCAGAAAATACCTAGTTCAAGCTGTCACCTTGAATAGTGGCATTTAATGTCCACAACAGCAGCTCCTGTTCTGACAATGGGAGTACCAGCATGTGTCTCCGGCGTGTAGAGGAGGTTAAAGCTGTAGACAAGGTCATCTTCAGTCACCTGGAACAGTCCAGATTAGTAACAGATGCATGTGTACACAGCTAATAACCAACATTAATAACCAACATTACTCACCGTGATCACACTACCACAGGCCTGTAGCTCAGATTGAAAGATAACCACGTAAGCTGACGAGTCTTGTCCTACCGCTGCACAGCCGCCAAGAGTTAGAGAGCTAGGTTTTACCAGATACCCAGTTCCAAACAAATCTTGCTTTACTTCCACATGCACCAAACTCTCCCCACACGCAGCAGCCACACTGTTGGCTGGGGTAGGTTGCCGCCAATCCAAGTGTACAGGGGGCTGCTTGGGAATTTCTGGAACTTTGGGGAAGACCCAGGTCAACTTTTTCAGTTCCTGAACCTTGAGTTGGGTGTCGAGATAACTTGAGACAGGAGGCTGAGCTGGAGGCTGGGCAGGGACATACACAGGAGGATGAGCGAAGAGAGACACAGGGGGCTGAGCTGGAGGCTGAGTAGGGACAGACACGGGGGGCTGAGCTGGGGGCTGAGTAGGGACAGACACAGGGGGCTGAGTAGGGACAGACACGGGGGGCTGAGCTGGAGGCTGGGCAGGGACAGACACGGGGTGCTGAGCTGGAGGCTGGGCAGGGACAGACACGGGGTGCTGAGCTGGAGGCTGGGCAGGGACAGACACGGGGGTCCAGTCCAGGTGATGGGTTGGGGCCAGCTCAGGAGACTTAACTGTATTCCAAGTTACAGAGTTTAGGTCACTGGTTAACACAAGTTTGTTACCAGTCACTGATGCAGGATCCTGAACAGAATTCAGACCACTTGTCAGTGCAGGGTTCTGGGCATACACTGGCAGAGGACTCTGACCTGGATTCAGGACCAGCCCCACTACAGGGGTTTGTCCATCAGTCAACACATGATTCTGGACATGTGCTGACAATGGAGTCTGAACCAAGGACTCATCTGGGGGGTTTGAAAATGTTGATGCAGGAGCCCGAGGACTGTGAACTGGTGTTTGCACAGGATTCCGCCTATGACTTGCTGATTCATGACCAAATGACCAAGGGTAAAACATTGCCGGAGCTTGAGGCGGATGCAAGAAACTCTTCAGCTCAAACCCGCCTTGAGTAGGCTCTCTGGACTCAGATGGCCAAAAATCTTGCCCCCAATTTTCAGGGGAATTAATCCCAGCATACTTCAGCTGTGTCCATTTGTCCTCTTCTGACTGTCTCCCTTCAGCAGAAATGGCTGTAACAAGCAGCAGAAGACTAACATACACACACTCCATGATTGTATCTCCCAGCACACACCCTCTTGCTTTGGCTGCACCATTTTATAGAAGACAAATAGCAGTAGCCTCACCCTCAACAAATGAATATTTTCTAAGTGGCAGGTGAGGTAAATTAGGGCACGGGACAGATAGACAGATAACAAGCAGATAACCAAAGGTGCACTCCTATTTTCCTAGTTCCTTGTAAAGTGGACTACACAGAGTACTTAGACATCTTAAGGGAGCTTCCAAGCCCTAAGTGAGTGAAAACGTTCTATTGAAAGGGAGCAATGGTTTGTCACTTCACAAGAATTAACAGAACCGTTTTATCATCATTTTTTTTGGAGTATGTATCACTTTGAGTTTAATGATGACATTACAGGGCACAGTGATTGGCAGTATTTGATCAGTTCAACCAGGGGTGTTGAACTCCAGTCCTGGAGGGTCGTGGTCCAGCACGTTTTGGTGATTTCCCTGCTCAGAAACACCTGGTTCACCTCACCA
>JBBJLS010000016.1:1964147-2006216 GCA_037577275.1 Bryconaethiops microstoma
TGGATGGATGGATGGATGGATGGATGGATGGATGGATGGATAGATAGATAGATAGATAGATAGATAGATAGATAGATTTACAAATGAATTGGAATATGTGTACAGTACATTTACCTAGTGATTGTTTTATTCTTATGTATTCTTAAGTCTCAAAAGCTCATTCGCATTTATACTTCAGCTTCAGGTGCGCTGCCACATCCTACCAAAAGCTGTAGAAACTTCTGAAGTGACGCTACAATTTTCCACTATAAATCTTTCTTCCTGTTTTTATTTTCCCTTGTAACGTAAATGTAAATAATTAATGACTTCTTGCAGGGAGTGTCCGGTTAAAACTGTATGTCCAGAAGCCTTGTCAGCCTGTTCCTATACATGCCCCACAACACAGTTTAATTAAATTGGATAAATAATTCATGTTCAATGAAAAGCATTGCTCAGAAATCATTGCTGCAGCACCTTCGGCTCCCAGCAGCCTTGTTACTTTCAATAACATTATCGGAGCTATAGATTTTTTTTTCTGCTTTACTTATAAATGAAAAGGACTACAGCTGGGCTAGAACTGATAGGAACCTTATGAACTTCAGAGGCTCTGCTTTTTAAAGAGAAGCACTGGGCTGCACTGCCTAAGTGTCTGACTGGAGTTATAATTTTCATATAATTTTCGCAGTTTCATTCGTAGCTGCTGTACATGTAAGGTGTGATGCGCAGAGACATTTTCTCTTCTCATTCGCATTTTACAGTGTTACACCCTGATCTTTAAGTCTTAAAAAAAACTGTTTAAGTGAGTTAATACATGAATACATTATTGTTAGATGATTGTGTCAGCAAAAGCACCTTCCTTAACAGTCAAACATTTCACAGTTTTATGGTCTTAGATGTGTTTGTAGCAACTGAAGTAATTAAAAGCTTAGAAAGAAAGAAATGAATGAAAGATATATACATACATATTGTGTGTGTGTGTGTGTGTGTGTGTGTGTGTGTGTGTGTGTGTGTGTGTGTGTGTGTGTGTGTGTGCACGTGTGCATATATTTACCAGTCAATTTATTAGGTACATTCATTGAATTGCTTGTTAACAAAAATCTCTAAATACCCCATGACAATAATCAATTGTTACAAACAAGGTATGCAGAAGAGCATCTCTGAATACACAACATGTCAAACCTTGCAGCAGATGGGCTACAGCAACAGAAGACCACACCAGGTTCCACTAAGGCTACAATTCACATGAGCGCCCCAAAACTGGAAAATAGATGATTGGAAAAACATTTCCTGGTCGACGAGTGTTGATTTGTGCTGCAATATTCGGGTGGCAGTGTCAGAATCCATACGGCTGGAGGTGGTGTAATGATATAATGCTGATCCATGGAGGCCTCACTTTGCAAATTACAGGATTCAAAGGATGCTTACATCTTGGTGCAGATACTACAGCACACCTCAGAGGTATTGAGGAGTCCAGGCCTTGACAGGTCAGAGCTGTTTTGGCTTGGACAAATGCATTGATGGATGGATGGAAGGATGGATGGATGGATGGTTGCATGATGGATGGATAGATGTTAAAGCTGCATAGAGCTCATCTGACTTAACATAAATTATATGCAGGAATATAAATTGCTACAATATAAAATGCCTCTGGGAACTGTTCCTTTCCTGGATTGCAGAAAAAACCCCAACAGCCTCTAACCCAGTAACCCCTCGCACACTGTATTAACTCTTCAATAGAGGAGTGTTTTCAACTATTCTAGGAAAATCTGTGTAAGCTGTTTGACTCATGCTCCAGAATTCAGAACCAACATTTGAGAAGTTGTTACTTTGTATAGTAATTGTCGATTTATAGGGATGATTTACAAAGTTTAACCAAAACAACAACTTGGCAGTGTCATTTCAGAGAAGGCCTAACAATCTTTCCGAATGAAAAGTTTGTCTGTAATGGGTTATCTTTAATGTGTTATATTTAAACTACTTTAATTAATTCATTTATTTTGGTAGTAAATTATAGGATTGAAATTTTAAAATGCATAATAATCAGAGATTATTTTGCTATTTTATCTGGGTAGATATAGTTATATGACCTCTTCCATTGGTTAGGCTTTCAAGTCGTACTAAAAATCTAACAGATCAACCACTACCAAAATTAAGAAGCATAAGTAGAATCAACAAAGCATATTAATAATAGATGGCATCAGCATGTTTCCAAGTTCCTCTTGGCAAGTAATGCTATTCACCTTGTCTGTCTCCCATGGGTACCATTATAGCCAGGTCTCATTCTAATGGAGGAATCATAAATGTCAACCTTGTTTAAGGTGAGGCTGGAAGTTCCTCAGGGATTTTTTGTGACATCATGTTCATTGTTTCTCTTCTGGAATTTTGGTAGGCCGCCCACTTCTGGGAAGATTTACCACTGTTCTAAGTTTTCTTCAAATGGAGATAATAGTTCTCATTTTGGTTTTCTGAAGTCCCAACCTTTAAAAACAGCTTTTGAACCATTTCCAGGCTGAAATAATTCAATAATTTTGAATCTCTTTGACTACAGAATAGCATGTAGTTGTAGCTGCTTGTGAGTAATTGCTTTTTCGCAGAAGGTGAGTGGTGTGGGATAACTCTTTTCCTTCAATAAATGTAAAACTTGGCAGGCCTGACTAACCCTTTTATGTTGAATGAGCAATTTGCATGCACTAATGCATTTGAGTAAGTAGCTAACCCTCATCCTAAAATGGACACTTCTTTTGTCAACTGTCCAATCAGGAGTTCACTGTGTGAGGCTATAGCTGTGGGTTAGTTCTCCTCCAAGCATGTTGAGGTTTCCTACAGCTTTCTGTGCAGCTTTAAAAGACTGCACTGATTGCCCTCAAGTATCAGAAGCCCTCAGTATCCCATTGTGCAATGTGATTGAATAACAGCATGTGTAAGTGAATGCACAAGTGTATATGACAGTGTGCATGTGTGTGTGTATGTGTGTGTGTGTGTGTGTGTGTGTGTGTGTGTGTGTGTGTGCATAGCTGATGGAGTGCATGTGGATCAGCGGAGGTTAATGAAATGCTCCTCTGTAGTGTATGATAATGAAGAGATGGAAAATGAGCCACCAGGACACTTATCAGCCACGGCAGGTGTTGCACAGAATGAATCAAAGCCGTGTGAAGGCGGTGCATGTGTGTGTGCATGGTCTCTTATATAGGTGTGTTTGTGTATGTATTTCTATAAATGTGCTGAGACATCCCTGCTTTCATTATGAAGGGTGCCTCCATAGCTTCAGTTTCAGTTCAGTTAGATTTAATTTATCTAGCCATTTTTTTTTCACAACTGATGGTGTTATAAAGCAGCTTTACAGAATCAAGGTCTAAGCCACTAGTGAGGAAGCCAAAGAAGACAGAGGCAAGAAAATATTCACTAGAGCTGGAGGGGGAAATTCTGGAAGAAACTCAAAAGGGGAGCCCATCCTCCTCTGGTCAACCCAGAGAGTGAAAAAAATGTTCTTATGGAAATAATTAACAATAGAATGTCTTGGTCACTTCTAAACCGCTGACAGTCTATGGCTAACAAAGTTGAAACAGTTAGACTCAGTAGTGTGAGAAGTAGTTTGAGAGCCTCTAGTCCATAGCAAAAGAAACAACAGTCTCTTCCAGAGCGTTGAGCAGCAATCTCCCTAGGATGGCACCCCAAAGCACCCAAATAAGTCTAGGACTTTTGGACAAGGAACTCCAGCGATGGCAATGGGGTGGTGACACAGAGCCTGGAGTCTGGAGGTAATAATAATGTGAACTAATTTTTTTTGCATCATGTAGGGATAATGCATTTCTTAGCTTAGCAATATTTAAAAAATGAAGAAAAGCTATTTTAGTTGGAGTACCTATATGGGCATCGAAAGACAGATCAGGGTCGGTAGTGACACCAAATATTTCTTGCAGCTGACACAGGATAAGCTGAGGAACCAGTGAGATCTAGCATTAAACTTGACACTTTATTTCTGGCAGCATTTGGACCTAGAAAACTGACCTTTTTTCTGAGTTCAGCAAGAGAAAGTTATGTGACATCTTTTACACAATCCTCAATCTTATTTAGTCAATGTTTATCATCTGGGTTGGCAGAGATCACTTTTTGGATAACTGTTCACACTTACAAACTGATAGCAGCCAGTTAGCCATGACCTAAACCAGGATAAGGATGTTCCTGGGACTCCGACCAGGATTTCTAGTCTGTCTGATAGAATAGAGTGGTCTATGGTGTTAAATGTTGGACTAAGTTGAGCAAAACCAACAAAAGTACAAATCCTTTGCAAGCGGACAGTAAAAAAACATTTAGCATGTACTAGGGCTGTTTTGGTGCTGTGATAGGGCCAGAATCCATCTATTTCATAAATGCGATTCATATGCAGAAGCAAACATAACTACAAGGCCACAACTTTCTTTAAATTCTTAGATAAAATGTTAGATTAGAAATAGGTTTCTTTGACAGATGCTTCATAACTGCTAATTCAAATAACCAATACTAAGAGAGGAGTTTATTATTACTAAAAGAGGCCAAATTATTACAGCCAAGACTTATTTAAGCAGGCTTGTCTGAACTGAATCAACTGTAGAAGCAGAAACTTTTAATAAGTGGATATTCATAGTGAGTTCTGCCTGTTGAACTGGATTAAAAGATGCCACCCTCTCTGCTGCTGCTAAGTTTTGAATGCTATAAGCATTGGCTGTATCAAGCAGCAGACATGGTGGAGTAAGACTGTTTGGATTTTATTGCTTGTCTAATGGCTCTGATTTTTTTGTTTGAAAAGTCCATAAAATCATCACTACTTTCTGTACCTCCCTGGTTCCTAGCTAATCTAGGTCTCCTTACAGATGGAACAATTCCAGCATTTCTGTTCAATTATTTTATAGGTGTGATATTATCTAATGTGGATTGAAGAATGTTCTCTGGACATTCAGTTATGTTATCTAAGTGTGCTGGACCAGAGAGCCAACAGTGGTTGAATGGAGTGGTTTTCAATGAAACCAAGAGCTATGGCAGATGTTATTGCACAACTAATACGAAAGCAAGGGGATGTATTATAATTATGGTTAAGATAAAGCTCATAGGTAATGAGGTAGTAATCAGAGATTACTGTGGTCTGTGGAAGAATAGCTATATCATCGAGATTATATTAAGAGCGTGACTGCAGTAGTTAGTAAAGTCCACATAATTTAGAAGCAAATGCAGATTTCAAGTGATCATGCTTTTTTTTCAAAATGAATATTAAAGTCTCCAAGTATTACTTTATCACTGTGTAATAGTACGTTCACTAGTTAAACAAAAATACATTCTTGTTAGAACTCTGTTTATATAGACAGTAATTACAGAAAAAGAAGTCTTAATTGTATTTAGATGTAAAAAATAATTTCAAAAGAAGGGAAGATAAAACCTGTTTTCTGATTAATAATTAAGGCACTTCTATGAATGTTTACTTTGCCTCCCCCTCTACCACTTAGTCTAGGGTTGTGTATGCAGTTATAGCCTATGGCCATTGCCTCAATTAGTGCAAAAAACTTGTCAAGTCAAAATCTAGGTCTTTGTAGGACATGAGGCATCAAAATTCTGATCAGTGATTATTTCATTTACAGTAATGTATTTAAAAGTGAGCATTATTTTGTTCTAAGGTGCAGAGTTTGCTGGTTGTTTGAGAAAGGCAGATACATTTGTAAGAACACACTTTTTGAGACTAATTTTTTGTTTAGTTCAGGGGACAGACAGTCTCGATAGAGTGGGACCTAGGTGGCGGCTCAAGGCAGCTGGTCTGTTTAGCCAGTCTGTCTATTGCCTGGGCTTGGTGCTGAATTTGTTGCAAACAGAATCTACTGCACCACCGCACAACCCAAAATTCCTAGGGTGGACACCAGATTCTGTGCAGTGGAGTGTGTTTGGGAGGAAGCACAGACAGGTTTTTGATGGGCAGACAGGTTTTTGATGCATGTTCACCCTTGTGCCACAATTTATCAACCGTGCTAGCTCCTGGACTTGAGGATGCTGCAGGGTGGTCTGCAACATCGTGGATTGGGAGAGCTATGGTGAGTTCATCGATGAGTTCATGACCGGCCCCATCATGTGCAGGGAGCTCGAGGTCCAAGACCACCATGTAACCCACTCTGTCAGTTCACTGGGGTATCCTCGTCTCTCTTTGGGTGGCAGTCCTGAAGGGAGACATTTTCACGGTCAGGTCTCATGTGTCATGCCCCTGGCCTTCCTGGTACAGAGTAGTGAGCTTAGGCTCCACACTCATTCCCCCCACTGTTGGTGTCATTTTGGTTAAAGCAATTTCCTCCAGTATCAATAAAGTTTTTTGATTCTGTTTCACGCTCATCATTGATCACTCTCACCCATACCACATTTCACTACCCTACTTAAGTGCGGCTCAACCCAAAGTCCACATGACAATCTTCAACTTTCACACACATTAGTGTTATAATAAGATATGTTGAAAATCAAACTATGTAGAACTATTTACAATGACAAGTCAGTCTGTTCTTTTTGAGATTTATAATTTCTCTCTATCTGTGCATTAAAACAGTCAATAATATGGCCACTCGCTGCTTATGCCTACCCCAACACTGACACACACCGCTTCTACCCACCACCATGCTTACACATGTGACTGGGCTTTTCACAATCACTTTTACAATCAGAAATACAAATATATTTAGCCATTTTATTTTTTAAACAGCAGCATTTTCCCCCCATGTGTCCTGGCATGCTGTGCACGCTTCCACATTTAAAAAGGTTGCACACTTTTGTTTTCTTTGTCTAAGGTGAGAAAAAATTAACTAATCCCACAGCAGACTGCCTTAAGATAAGATTCGCTGTTACACAAAGCAATTTTCTCTCAAAGCCTTGCAGTCACACACATACACACACACAGCCTTATCCCATGCTATGGGGGAATCTAGTAGAACATACACACAGAAACACACACGTTACACTTATTTCACTCTTTATTTCTTTTTTTCATCATCATTAATGTTCTAACTCACATGAGCCTTGTGCTCTCAGATCATCAGTCTAATGACAATTTGATTGACCTGCTCACATCAGAAATTACACAAAGCAAAGATATAACTATTATTACTGCTTTTCCCCCTCTTACTGGCCATGGCCACATGTAATTAGCCTGTTTAATAAGCTGTACTGTTTTCCGACTGCGGCAGCTTATGCAGAGCACACAGCAAGAGAACACACTTTGAAGCCACTGGTGCTAAGTGCAGATAATGAAGGTGAGCGGGCCTTAAATCTTAGAGCCTTCAAATGATGCTGGCTCATTGCTTGGGGTGGTGTGTCACTTAACATGGAAGGATGTACTGTAAAAAAAAATGGTATTAATTGATTGTCTCAACTTTGAATGAATTTCAATGAGGAGCAACCACAAAAAAAGTTGACCAAGACGGTTAATCCTCATATGCTCATTTAGTTGCTGATGCTGATGGATAGAAGTGATGTATGTATCATTTTTTGGACGTTTTCATTGTAGAAGTACTGACACACACACACACACACACACACACACATACACACACACACACACACATAGACACACACAAAGAAAGTGAAGACCGGGCTATAAATTTAAAAATGAGAAAACACACAGGTACAGTAATATTAAATTCCACTAGCAGTCCTATGAGATTCTAGTTGCTTGTAAGTGCTAAGCTAATAGTACCGCATATTCCTGAAGTTTGAAGAAAGCATCCCATGTTTGATCTGTGGCCTCTAACAGATAGAGATTATATACTTTACTCTGGATGTTGCATTTCTACAGAAAAATCTTCCACTTCCCACATAGACCTACTTCCTACTACTCTGGTAATGGCCTGCCTGTCCTCTATTGCTCCATTAATAACTGATATTGTACATTCAACATTTACTTCTGGTTCAGTTCCTCCATCCTTAAAAATGGCTACTATAACTCCTATTTAAAAAAACACAGGTGCTGACCCAAATAATCTTAATAATTTTAGACCAATTTTAAATCTGCCATTTTAATCTAAAATACTCGAAAAAAGAGTTGCAACACAGGTACGTGCATATCTCACTGATAATCATCTATTTTGAACAGTTTCAATCTGGTTTTCAACCCTTCCACGGCACAGAGACAGCTTTGGTTAAAATCACTAATTACGTGTTAATGGCTGCTGACTCTGGGCTGTTGACGATTTTGGAGTGCTGCATTTGATACAGTCTCACATAGCATTCTGTTAGAGCAGTTAACTTCAGTTGGAATCAGTGACACCACTTATATTTGGTTTTCTTCATATCTCTCTGGCCGTACACAGTTTGTCTAACTCAAGAACTTTAAATCTCAGTCAACCCTAGTCTCCAGTGTGGTTCCCCAAGGCTCTGTTTTTGGACCCCTTTTATTAATTTTTTATCTTTTTCCACTTGGCAATATCTTCAGAAGATTTGGTATTCAGTTTCGTTGCTATGCAGATGACACCCAACTATACTTGTCCACCAAGCCAAATTCTGCTCTCCCTCCCATCATCCTCTCAAATTGTTATTCTGAAATAAAAACTTGGTTCTCTGTTAATTTTCTTTAACCTAATAATGATAAAAGTGAGATTCTTCTTTTTTGGAACTAAATGTATACTCAATAAAACTGATAGCACTTCCCTGACAATTGATCCTCAGTCATTTCTTCTTCTCAGATTAAGATCTTGGGTGTCATTCTTGACAGCACTTTATCTTTTAAAGTCCACATTAACAATATTACCAGGTCTGTGTATTTTCATCTTCACAATATAAATTGTCTCCGTCCTTTCCTCACTCCTAATAGTACTGCCATTCTCTTACATGTTCTGGTAACATCATGCATTGATTACTGCAATTTCATATTGTTCAGCCTCCCTAATAAGTTTTTGTGCAGGCTTCAATTGGTCCAGAACTCTGCCGCTCAGATTATTACCAGAGCCTCCACCATAGAACACATTGCTCCTGTTTCACAACCTGGCACCTTCATACCTATCTGACATGTTCCATGTTTATACACCCATTCGTACTCTGAGGTAGTGGAAGTCTTCACATCCTGTTTATATACCCTGTGACGTGATTATTTCACGCATCCCGTGCGCGTCACGTGACTCGTGCATGTGACAGTACCCCCCCCTCCAGGACTGTCACCAGACGGACCCAGTCGGGAGGATACCCGACAATGGTAGTCCTGAATCAGAGTGGGGTCCAGGATGAACCGGAAACCCAAGATCATTCTTCCGGACCGTAGCCCTCCCAGTCGACTAAGCACTGGATGCCACGGCCACGGCGTCTCGAGTCAAGGATCCGTCGGACGGTGTAGGCAGGACCACCGTCAATAATCCGAGGAGGAGGAGGATCCGGAGTGACAGGTGCCAGGGGTGATGTGATGAAGGGGTTGAGCTGGGAGGAGTGAAACATGGGGTGAATCCGAAGACAGGCAGGCAGCTGGAGCTGGAAGGTGACTGGATTTATCCTGTGGGTGATGCAGTATGGTCCGATGTATCCTGTGGGTGATGCAGTATGGTCCGGTGAGGAGGTGCAGATGTTGGATGGATAGCCAGACCCTGTCACCTACATGGAACAATCGTCCCGGGGGGTGTCGATGGCGATGTTGGTGGATGTAACACTGGTTGGTTCTCAGGATGGTTCTCCGTGCCTGTTCCCAGAGCCGTCGACATCTGCGGAACAATAGTTGGGCCGATGGTACATCAACCTCCAGTTCTTGGTGTTCGAACATGGGAGGTTGGAAACCATAAAATACCTCAAATGGACTGAGGCCGGTGGCAGAGGATGTCAGAAGATTATGGGATAACTCAGCCCAAATGAGGTAGTCGGCCCAGGAGCGCTGACGATCCGCTACAAAGCATCTCAGGAAGCGCTCCAGTTGTTGATTGGCCCGCTTTGTCTGACCGTTAGTCTGTGGGTGGTAACCTGAAGAGAGACTGCACAAAGACTCGATCAGATGGCAGAAGGCTCCCCAGAACCTGGCTGTGAACTAGGACCCTCTGTCCAAGATGATGTCCTTGGAGAACCCATGCAAACGGACTACGTGCTCTATGATGATCTCTGCGGTGGTATTAGCTGAGGGGAGCCCACTGAGTGCGACCAGGTGCACAGCCTTGGAGAAACGATCAACTATAGTGAGGATGGTATTTTTGCCTTTAGACTCCGGCAGTCCGATGTGCGACCAGGGACAGCGAGGAACGGGAAGGGGTTGGAGTTCTCTGGTGCTAGGTCGATTGACGGTCTTGGCCCTGGCGCACAACGCGCATGCCTGGCCATAGGCTCGCACATCTTTGGACATCCGGGGCCACCAGAATGCCCGTTGGAGAAGGGTGAGGGTGCGTTGGAAGGGTGAGGGTACGATGGCGGAGGAGTGTGCCCACTGCAGAGTCTCGCTCCTTAAAGTGGTGGGCACAAAGAGCTGTCCAGGCGGCGTCTCTGCCGGAGGGGGCTCCAAGGTCTGCCCCAGGTGCACTCGATCTTCTAACTCCCACCGGAGTGGCGAAACAATCAACTGCGGTGGAATCACAGGGTCCCCCCAGTCTGTCTGTACCACGAGGGTACGGAACTCCGCAGTGTATTTGCTAATCGGATGGTCCCCCTGCCACAGATGGTATAGACGACATGCTACCTCCACCTCGCTGTCAGGATGTTGGAACGCCGTCTTGAGCTGGTTGGTGAAGCAGCTATAGCTGTAACAGGCATCTGTGTCTGACTTCAAGACGGCGGCAGCCCACTCAGCTGCCTGCCCGGTGAGGAGGGAGACGAGAAGAGCGATTCGGCTGCAGTCCGATGGATAAACCTCCTGCTGGAACTCAAAGATTAGTGAGAGAGTGGTTAGCAACGCATCACATTTCTCATCCACACCGTTCCATTTCTCAGGTAAGGAGATTTTAGGTTTGATACGTGGGGTAGGTATGGATAGAGATGAGGTGGTTGGAGTGGCCGGCTGGACTTCCGGTTCCTCGACAGGTGGTTGAGTCCAAATCTGCTGCAGAAGGGTGACCTGTTGGCAAAGGCCAAGCACCTCCTGCTGCAGCTTCTGGATCTCCTTCCCCTGTCGATTCACTAGAGAGATCAACGCGACCCAATCCGCTGGGCTCACTGTAAAGGGCTCAGTCATTCTGTCACAATATATGAGAGAACAAGAACGTACCTTGCCAGGAGTAACGCCCGTGTAGCGTGAAGGAAGAGCCCAGGCGCGGACAGAAGCGAGAGGGCTGGATATTCACGCGCTTTGATCTGCGAACGCTCACAATAAGAGTTAAGATTCCCACCGGAATCTGCGTTCACTAACATGCAGAGTTAGAGGGTGAGTACTCACGTGATTATTTCCTGCGTCCCGTGTGCATCACGTGACTCGTGCATCTGACAGCTGGAGTGGAAATTTTTATTTGCTGGACAGTTATCACCATCAAATGTCCTCACAACATTCTGAAATATCCTGAATTTAGTCTTCTGAGTGTTTTTTCCTTTGTTTGAGCTGAAAAAATCGGCTTATAGTTCCAAATGCTTGGCCTGGATCTGGTCTCAGATCAGTCTCACCGTATTTATATAGCCAAGGGAGACGCCATTCCCACAAATGACACACTGTTGGAATCCTCTTGAGACTGGCTACAAGCCTATACATGCAAATTACGGCTAAAGGATAAATGGACCGATCAATTGTCCGTCAAAGCCAGACTGCCTCATGCAGTACCCGAATAGTTTCGGCGATAACTCCAAATAGGAAGGTCGGAGAGATTCGCGGGAGGTACCGTTTGAATGGTAACAACCTCCGCTAATTACTGCAATGTAATTGACGTTATAATACACTAATCACACCAAAATAAATGATTTAATACTTCCGTTCTGTGGTGGAAGGCTGGTGATCGTGGACAGGTTAAATGACCCCTACAGGTTTTCACCTTCATCGAAATGAGGATTTTCTTGTTCCTTTAATTTAACAGCAACTGCAAAACTTTAAACAGCGCTGACTTATTGTAGCCCTGCTAGTGTTAGTTGGTGAGCAGTTTCACTTACCTTAGTACAGATTTGACTGTGATTAATTAATGCGCCGCTGACCTTACCAACACTAGTGCCAGCCATGACTAATCAACTAAATATTGTCAATACTTTAACATTTTCAACAAATGAAAAACTCCACTCAATTGTAAAGTGTAAGGACTGCTGGAGAATTGGCTCTGTTGCAGAAAAAAAATTGCAGCTTGTAAAATGAATTGCATCAAAATCCAGCGAATAGACATAACAAAGATATTCCACAATGGAATTCCAATCACGGATTGAAGTACAATAGGGGTAGACAGATTTATGAAGGTTAGATCAGGCAAAATCCACAAGAAACCAAAATACACCAGAAAGAAAGTCAAAAAACCAAAAACAGGAATATCAAAGCCATGGTTACAAGTATAAGTCAAAAATGAAGAAGGTGAAAAATAAATACAGAAGTGAAGAAGTGGCAATGCATACAAATGCTCAGTACACTGTGAGAGGAAATACTTTGCAAAGTCTCTTATCTCAGTCCTTAAATAGAGCCAAAACAGGAAGACCTCCATTAACTGCCCTTGTGGTGAGCAGGATAAACACCACCACTGAACATCACATAAAGCTCTTAGTCCTGGTTTCTCAGATATGGATTAAGCATAATCTTGGACTAAATTTAAGCATCAATGGATTAAACAGGTATTCTGCAAATGTCTAGAACAGCTATTCTAGCTATTCATCAGTATGTCCGTTCGTATATGTCCCGTGCATTACTAGGCCTAATTTGTTTAACGTTTTGGTGTTTTGGCACATGAGCTGATTTCAAACGGCTGAGCCTTCAGTGAGCAGGGGAGAGAAGGAGCAGGGATCTTATTGAGGGGCCAATTCAAAGTGGCCGAAGAAACAGAAAATTTTTAAGAAACTGGAATAGTCTATACTGCCTCGCTCAACCATATATGCAGGAAGGTCAAAAGAAACAGACACAAATGGCTAACAATTCTGACGGCCTGGCTCGCCATCCTGGGATGAACAGCAAGGCACTTGAAAAGGCATCGCTCTGAAATGTGGCGACTGCAAAGTTATTACCTTAATGGTAAGCATGAGATGAAAACATTTCACAGGGTGGGTAAAAGCCTATCCGAGCAGACTCCAAATTTTGTTGAAAGTGACATTACTGGCCCGGTGCCATGGTTGGAAGCACCTTCCAGTTCAGTTGTCACGTCTCTCTTGCTCTCTTTCCATTCTCTTAAAAACATACTAATTATTCCCAGTGATGAAAATCAGACAGCTTTCCTCTTTTAAAACAGCACAGAAGAACATCACATGGATTTTTCACTATGGGGCTCACCATTATTTCACAAAAAAACAGCATTAATCTATAAAAAAAATGCAGACATGTCCAAAGATATAGCTGACAACAGGTCTGTCTAAATTTCTACTTCTGCTCCTCAGAATCACTGGCTCTAAAGTTCTCAGAAGGAAGAAGTTTGCTGTCTTTCCTGCTGAAAAAAAAATCATTTTATTAAAGTCTTATTATTAAAGTGTCATGTCGGGTGACGATGGAGGACACAACTGCGGGAGAAACTTCAGAACAAAGAGTCTTAAATGAAACTTGGACAAAGAATGAGCTCGCAGAGCTCCAAACTAAACCAGTTCTTAAACTAAAGCAATCTGTAATTCGAGTCATTGATGACCTTTCACTCGCCGTTTGGTCAGGGGTTTAGGGGGCATGCTCGGCGTGGCGCTTGTGTTGCATGTGATGCATTTAGGCTCACTTGTAATGGTGGCCAGTAGGTAGGGTCCACTGCCAGCGGGAACGACTGAGTGGTGAGTAGTTTCTCACTGACTCATGCCTGTTTAGACAGAGAGAAGACACAGAGAGAAAGAGCAGACAATCACTGTCCCTGTGTGTGCCTCCTTACAGCATTGCCTTGTGGGGGATACTATGTCAGGGTCCGAGGTCTGACTGCATCTCGTACCGCAGCCTACAGCAGGAAGGTGTAGCTGAAATGGAGACTCAATCCGTGCTTCCCCCTAGAAGAGACAGGCTGGAACTAAACTCACACTGGAGCAACTTCATTTCTCTGGACTGGCTGGAATTTATGCTGTGACACACAAAAGACTAAACATGAAAAACCAATCACAAGACAGAACAAATGAAACTTAACCAAGGTTAACACAGGCTACAACACAGAACAAGTGAGCTCATTATCTGGTGCCTAGCAACCCCGCTGATGGGCGTGTAAGAACTTAAACTGCTAGGGTTGCACCTACACTGAGCTCAGACACAACACTATGACATCACACAGACAAAACGAGACATGAGGAAAACCTAATACTCAGGAGATGGTGGCCGCTGGGGACGTGGTCGAGGCGGATGTGACATAAAGTCTTATTATTATAGTTACATGAAATTTTTTTGGTCAGATTTCAGATTTTGCTATTTAATTGCTATTTATTTTCTGAGTTTAACATATTGGTGGTTGGAGGTTATGTGTCATGGTTCGGGTCGGAGCCCGCTGGAGGGCACCAGCGGACTCTGCACTGGCCTTATCGGCCTCTCAGGCGTGGCCTCATCTAGCCGGCATTAAGTTAATTGGGTTCTGCCGGCTAGAATTAACCTTAATCATTAAACCTCTGTTCATTGGTTCGTGACGCTCCCTCCTGTATATTTAAGTTCACCCCCTTTTAGTTTGCGTCATGGGACCATACTGATTCCTCAGTTCATTCAACCTTCCTTTGTACCCGTGTCCTTTTTGACTGGCCCTCGTGCCACCTTTTGTACCATTTGTTTTCTTCGAATAAAACCCTTGAGCCATGGATGTCTGCACTGGTGCCTCTTACCTTTCTCCCCGACATGATTCCCACATGAGAGAATGGTCCCATCTCTGGGGTGTCTGGGACCTGGCGGATTCAGCAGGATGACTCTCGTGGTGTCAGTCACCCGCCGTCCTGCCTCCCCAACGGGGGAAGCTCACGGCTCGGCTTCCCCAGCGAGATGCTGGATTCCCGGCTGTATCACCTGCGGCAGGGAGACCGCTCGGCGGTGGAGTACGTGGCAGAGTTCCGTGCCTTGGCAGCCCAGGTCACGTGGGCGGACCCCACTTTACGGGCCGCCTAAAACGCGGGGTTGGCTCCCCGTCTGCAGGATGAGCTGGTTTGGCACGAGCGCCCAGGAACGCTGGAGGCTCTAATCCAGCTTAGCCTCCGCCTAGACCTACCATTCGGCTCGGGTGTCCCTGCAGCCCCCGCCAGCCGCTCAGCCCGCATCGCGACTCAGCTCTGTCCAACCCAACTCCCGGTCCACCTCCTCGCAAGCTAGAGGCTCCGCCCCAGAATCCCGAAGCTCCGCCCCAAAGCCACAGAGCTCTCTCAAAATTAGAGGCTCCACTTATTGGCCAAAGAACTCTCCTAAACCCCAAAGCCTTCACCACCCAACCCTACCCTACCCACGAGACAGAGGGCTACTCACCTGGCCCCAGATCAACCAGAGCAGCCCTGTGATTCCTCAGTTCATTCAAACTTCCTTTGTACCCATGCCCTTTTTGACTGGCCCTCGTGCCATCTTTTTGTTCCATTGTTTTCTTCGAATAAAACCCTTGAGCCATGGATGTCTGCGCTGGTGCCTCTTACCTTTCTCCCTGACGTGATTCCCACGTGACATTATGTCACATTTTACACTGTATTTTCCAAATCTGTTTTATTCTCATTCACACTTTTCATCCAAATAAAAATTATATACCCACTCATACATACATGGTTCAGGTCACCTGTTAACTGCCAGGTTTAATGAGTGTGTTTGAGGAAAAGGACTACCACACTGAGTTGGATAACGGCCCTCCAAGACTAGAGTTTGACCCCCGCTGTGTACTTACTCTCACTTGGAAAATCATGTTGTTTGATGTGTTCAAAATCTAACATGTGTGAAATCTAGGCACTGTTGAGTGCACATAGGCATGGCCTCTGAGGTGGTTTTGTATTGAAAATTTTGTGAAAAACATAAAACTGGAATAAAGCAATTTATCAAGACCAAAATCGGCATTTCTTAAATGTCCTTAGTAACTGTGTAGTTACACATTAATAATACATGCAACGACAATTGAATTACCAGAGAAGTATTCACTGTTACAGATGGATTACAGTAGTACTGCTTATGTAATTACGTGTTTCAAATTTACTTAAAATTTATTTTATAACTAGGGGTGTCAAATTAATTTAAAAAATAAATGCTGATTAATCGCACCACGTGACTTTAACCTGGTCCAGTGTTCTGCCGAAACATGCTACCCATCAAGATGTGCTACCATGTTCTTCTGCGCATCTGCAGTTCCACAGTCTTGGGATTCAGTGTCATGCCCATAAATCTGTGCTGTCTCGGGACACTGGCAGCTGTATAAACTTCAAGGGAGCATGAATCAATAGACTCTGCTGTCGATTTGCACTATGGTAGCATTTTTTAACAAGGCAGCATAAATCATCAGAACACCCTGCTTCGCGGTAGCATTTCTCTGTGTTAGAACCTGACTGTATAAACTGGCTTCATGCACCTCTAAAGATCTATTTATCTATCTAGGGTCTTCTCATTTAAATAATTTAAATTTTTCTCAGATTATACATGTTATTTGTCTACTTCTCATCATTATCAGTGCTAAACTGACTCTATAAACTGTATAAGCTTCAAGGTAGCATTTTTTTGACAGGGTAGCATGAATCGATAGACTGCTATAAAATATGTATTTTTAAATACAATATATTTTTCTGCATGTCATTTGCCTACATCTCACCAGTGTTATAAATTGACTATAAACTGTATGAACTGTATAAACTTAAAGGTAGCATTTTCTGATAGGGTGGCATGAATTAATAGACTCTGCTGTCATTTGCGCTATGGTAGCATTTTTTGACAAGGCAGTTCATCAAAACAATTTGACAATTCATCAAAACACCTGTGCGTGTATGTATATTGTCTTAGAACTAAGTCCATCTATAAGCTGCAGTTTATCATTGTTTTTGCTGAAACATTTCTTTCCCTAAGCATATTAAAAACGAAATATCTAAGTTTTAGGAAATTTTGGCATTTCCTGTGCATATGTAATTTTGTTCACCCTGTTACACATATGGAATTGCATGAGAATCATTTAGTTATTATGACCAAGATCTACCTGTGTAATTGAGCTGCTCTGAAATGAATACATGTATATTTACATAAGCTATAATCCATTGCTTGATGTCAAAACAGAAAATATTGTTCAAAATGTGTTCATTGGTTGAACTGGTCACTGTAAACCTTTTGTCCCACTCCATGCACTGGCCAGACGTGTTAACTCAAGCTGGCATCAAAGATTTGGTCGGAAGAAAATAATTAATCTCTCTAACCACCAACGCATGCAGAGCCGCTTAGCGCTTCATCGATCGGCAGGCCTTCAACCTTTCTGGAACACGGGAGCTGAGTCTTGATATTATCCGCTTCATTCTCGGCCAGCGAAGAGGCTGCTAGGGCTACGCTTGGTTCATGGAGGAAGGGCCATCTCCCAGGTCGTTCTTCGGCCAATCTAATTGGTTTCTGAGAGATAAGAGCACAACAGCCTCTCACTGCATGACAGCCCCACTAATGTAGTTATTGATTGATCTGTCTTGTCAGCCACTCGTTTCTTTTCTCGTTCCTCTGTCTCTCTATTCATTCCCCTGTTTTATCTGGCTGGAGGTGCAGGGCCTCCACTGTGGATGAAAGAATTTTTAGGAACAGGGGTCCTTCGAGTTCAGTCCCTGAAAGGAGTGGCACTGAGGGACATTACTGATATTAAGGGATACCTGCAGTAGATACTGCTTGTCTTTAACTGATATGGTGGGCAGCGATTTTGACGACCCCCACAGAAGCCTATTTAAAGGAGTCAGTAGAGAATATTAGCAAGAATAAGTCTTAGGAAAATGTATTAGCTCTGCAAACAACCGTTTCATGCAATTATTAGCTATTTTTCTTGTGGAAAAGAGCAAACTTGTCCCTGTCTCTGGCTGTCCAATTGGAAACAAGGATTTTATCATACTTATCTGATTTTGAAAGCAACCTGCAGAAGGCTGCATTTTGAAAGCAACCTGAACTTAAGACATTTCTTTCTAAGACTGATTTGAGTCAGCCCATGCATCAAATAAAATCATCCCATCTTGTAAAATAAAACTTGGCATGATAGCAACAGGAACACCCAACAAGACCTGCCGTTTTGGAGATGTTCTGACCAAGTCACCTAGTCATGACAATTTAACCCTCAGATCCTTAAGCTTCCAGTGCAACAACTTCAACACATTGACTGTTAATTTGCTGCCTAATATATCCCACCCCTTGACAGGTGCCACTGACATCTTTAATGTTAATCACTTTACCTGTCAGTGGTTTTAATGTACAGTGTATGAAAAGGACGTTGATTTCATTATGATTTATTCACTATGTCATGGATAAAATTATAGTTTCATTTCAAATCCACTATGCTAGAGTTGAGAACTAATACAGATTGTGCCATTTCTCCTGTATAAATAGATATAAATTGGAAATAGTAATGGCAAGGCACTGCCCTATTCTGACTCAACTTCCCCAGTGAATTGCATAGCACTGGAGTTACACAGGCTCAAACTTGAACCTGGCTTGCACACTATAGCTAAGTCAGTGTAATACATAGGAGTTATTAATATGCTGCTAGGTCAAGGCAAAACAATGAGAACTGCCTTTAGTAAAATAGTCAACACATGCAATCGCTATCCTGACTCAGTTGCAGTAAAGCTGTTAGTGCCATAACTGTACAGCAATGAGTCAAACCTATTTATTCTTTACCTAGACAATCAAGGAGTAATAATAGACTCATACAGCTATAACACAGGCCAGTGCACCAATTAGGAATGATGCAACTCCACGTTACTTTACATCTCAGCTGTTTGGCAATTCTGAAGAGAATATGTTGGAAGCAGTAGATTATTATTTACAGAAGCAGTTCAGTAAAATATCTAACCTGATGTGTTCAATCTACCAAGACATGCTTGGAATCCAAATTTTGCTTCTTTAGTGTAGCACCAGAGCTACAAAGATACTGCTAACAAACACTAGAAGTGTGACCAATGTTAGCAATTAGTGTACGTTTGATCTCTTGGTTCTCTTGCACACTCTCTTGTAGTCTTGTGTCGTTTCTGGTTTTTTTTGTGTGTGTTGCACAACGAAGGTTGCATTGTTTCATTTTACTAGGAGGAGGAACATTGTTTCATTTCACTATGTACTGTGTAAATGGTTGAAAGGACAATGAATTGACTTCTACTTGACTTGACAATAGTCAATAGTCACCCATATGTTTCCATAAATACATCCCTGAACACTTATAACTTCAGCATTATGGGACAGGGCTAAGCTGCTGTAACCCTAATCAGTGGATCTATGGAAACTGGCAGGTTCACAAGAACACCACATTCAAAATAGACTGTTTTGAAGCTGATAAGGATAGTATGGACAGAGGGAGTATCTGTAGTATGGACATTGAGTATCAATCTATCTGGAGTATGGAACAATATTCCCACTACATTTGTTCATACTTGTTTGTGTTGCAAAAAGTCATATAACATAACATAATAATGGTAAGTAATGGTAAGGAAACATTGATGGACTGACACCTGCCACGACATGTTTATACTATAGTTTTGTAAATGTCATATAGCTAAAATGACAAAATGGTTTGTGCTTAGACAAGAATATTTTTGTGTTTTAAGATATGAATTGCGGAGAGGAGTAAACCTTAGCGTTTTAATCGAATTATCTGATGAGCTAGATTGTCTAAGGAACTAGTCAGATGTCTAATGCCAAATAAGAAGGAATCCAAGCTGATCCAGGTCCTATTCCCATTTAAATGTAATTTCTAATAAAGAAAAGATGATGACAGTTTAGAGCTGATTCACATTCGCTTGGTGATAAGTAGGTAATTTACTGTAGGTGGTTGAGGGAAAACAGACTATAATATATTACTGGTTAATATCATATCCCAAAACATTTTCCTTAACACCCTGCTACTTACCATTGACTTAAGCATGCCATAAACATGTTACGGAAAATGTCATATACACTATATGGACAAACGTATTGGGACACTCCTCTGAACTATTGAACTGAACTATTGAATATTAGTGCTTCAGTATACCAAGACATTTTGGACAACGCCATGCTTCTAACTCCATGGGCGCAGTTTAGAAAAGACCCTTTTCTATTCCAGAATGACTGTGCCCAAGTGAACAAAGCAATGTCCATAAAGATATGGTTGATTGAGTTCGATGTAGAAGAACTTGACTGGCCTGTGCAGAATCCTGACCTCAACCCCATTGAACACCTTTGGGATGAACTTGAATGGAGATCGTGAGCCAGGCCATCTTGACCAACAGCATATGACAAATTCAATTACGTGTTTTGTCAGTTTTATGTAGATGATATGACACAATGGGCTATGCTTAATATGACAAAGGATATGCATTAATCACACCATATGACAAAAGTCAAAAGTCATTCAGTTAAACTTTCTTTTTAGAAGGAAGGATGCCATGGAGTACTATTTGAGCATTGAATGGATCAGTTGATTTAAAAAAAAACATACTAAACAGAACATTCTAACTGAAGTATTCACAAGTCACATCTGCCATACCTTGCACATTCATGCTATCTCTCTTTCTCTTTCTCTCACTCTCTATTTTCCAGAGCCTTCCTCCCACACACATTAAGAACTGTTATGGGTCATCTAGTGAGAGGTTTCTGAAGATACTTGTTTGAGGAGAAGGCTATCAAAAAGTAGCAAGGTTGGATTGTTAATATTGCTTTTTGAAGGTCTTCATGACTGCCGGATTAGTGGAAGGCACAGGGGTGCCAACAGTGCTTGATTTGGAATGAAAGAAAGCATGCGAATGGCTTTTATATTCAGGGTTACTCAACAATTATTTTATTTTCAAGCATCCTAGCTAATAGCAAATGTCCTCAGGACATTTTCTTTGCTTGTGCAAATTGGAAACCTTCAAACTTTATTAAATGTGCTTGAGCCCAAATTTTGTTTCTTTAGTTTAGAACTGGAGATACATGGTGTGAAACATGACTAACACTAGAAGTCAATAGGCACCCAAGTCCTTTCCCGTGAAAACTACCCTAAAGCTACAAAAATTCTCAAAACTATAAAAATTAACACAACTTCACAGTATAGCTGAACACAGTACACATTTTTACACAACACACACCACAAGAATAGGAGTGATGATCTAGAATACGTTTTTAGGGCAATGAATGTCATAAACATAGAGGAATCTGATATGATATTATGACTACTTTGTGATCACCAGCCCTGGTGGTGAAATGCTGCTTTTGTTCATTTTTAAAGCTATATTATTTTATAAAAAATACATTAAAAATGACATGTAAATCTGCCAGTGGGGTTACATTTACTTCATAACATTACAAATAAGATTAAAAATGTATTGCCTTATTTTTTCATTTTGGTTTTTTGTTTGTATGATTGCTTGTTTGTTTGTGTTTTTGTAGTGTGCACAAGATATCTTCATATTTATATATAGATATGTATATATAATATTTTTGACTCCTTCTTGCTTGGTGACAAGTGGGCATGATGAGAGTGTTGCTATGATATTACTGAAAGGAGATTTCCAATCATGCAAACTGAACCAAATCATTTTTGTTTGTTTGTTTTATAATATCTACATGGCATTATCAATGGGTTTTATGGATTGCTGTTTTTTTTTCTTGTTTTGCAGTGCAACTATATATTAGCCATTTTATTAATTTATTAATATCAATATCAATTACCAAATCTGTAGACTTTTAATGGCAAACTGCAGCTAATTTTATGTAATTATGCTATAGTATGCTCCAAATTTATATTTACATTTCTATGAAACTACCTCAGTGAAACGTGGTTTAAGGTAACCTGCATTATTATGACCAAATGACTGACCATTTTTAAACCACATGAGGTATTCGAGTCATTAAATGCAAAATATTACCAGATTAAAAGTGCACAATGTATATTAATTCTCCAGCAGCTGGCACAAACAGTAGCTGTACCAGCACGGCATCATTACAAATGCAGTTTACTTCCTGAATGTGAGGGCATTGCATTGTTGCGAATGCTAATTAGAGTGATTAACATCATTAGTATAACCCTGCTACCACCACAAATGATGGTGGTGACTTTGTTGTGGGTTGATAAGCCTGCACTTTCCGTTGTCCCCTGCTCATTTTAATGGCATGCCATGGTAAACAAATCAATGCGGCCTGTCAGAAGGTAACTCCCCCGTCATCCTCCATGAGCAGCCTTTGAAGTGGAAAATACACCCTGCAAGCAGAAAAGAGGAGCAAAAGCCTTGTCAGTTCAATAATAAATAGATGAGAACTACCGAAGGGCTTCCACCTGTTTGGTGGACTCAGCCTCTTAAACATCCCTGGAAAATCCCTCAAGATCACATCAAAAGACACCTACCTCTTTTACCGTGTGTTGGAGCAAAGTGAAGGGAATGGTACATCATCAACCCAAAGAGCTTGATTTATAGCATATTAACAGCATTCATCTGTCAGTTAGCACGTCATGCAAAACAATACATCAGGAGACCCTGGGGGACTTGTAGTTCTCTCGCTTACATTAAACTTTATTACTGACTGTATACTCAGAGCCTGTACCTGCATTCCTGGTAAAGCTGCTTGGATGTAGCACACTGTCTAACAATGCAGATTATGTCACAGATGGGCTATCGAATGATAAATAAGTTTATTCATCCAAACCTGGTATCTCCGAAATTCCCTTTACAGGATAGGAAGAAACTCATTTCAATGTAAGTTACAGTTAATTATTTAGTGCAAACCGTTTTTGGAACACTATTCTATTAGACATTGTGTTGGCCACGCCTTTCCTGCAAAGACATCTGAAATAAAATCTCATGAGCTTCTATGAGCTCCTGTGAGTGTATTGTTTACTTGGGCAAGCCTGAAATGTAACAGAAGAGCAGATCACTCCAGACGCAGCAGGAGTGCTACTCCCACCAGTAGAGGTCTCTGTGGTTTCACACCAATTATAGGATCAGACTCTCTGTCTTGACCAGCTGACCCAGGTGGTGGTGGAGCTGGTCACCATAGTATACCCTGCCGCCAGGCCTCCTCAGGTACATTAAATCCCTGATACCACCAGGTCAGGTCCATGCCTTCTTATTAGATCGGTACAGCTGAGATCCCCAACCTGCCTGATTCCAAAATCGTGATCCAGCAGCTCACCAGGCGGATTTAGGATTGGGCAGTGGCAGTGGTAGGGGGAGAGTCTCTTTTCCCTGAGTTTGTCTGCCATTTCCAGACAGCATTCAATCTCCATGCCCATGGGCAGTTGAGCAACAACAGACTCCACAGATTATGCCAAGGCAATCAGTCTGTGTGCATCAGGAAGCCCTAAACCTTGAACTACAAACTGAGTTGGCCTGCTGAAATGCTGACTATGATCTAGCTACAGGGCTTGATCAGCACTTACAATACATGAAACACCACACTTATCAGCATTCACCACCAGCCACTCAGCTCTGTATCCATGCTCCTGATGTTCAGGGTGATCACAACCCTGAGCCCATGCAGATATGAACTTCAAAATTGACCTACTAGCAGCAGCTTATTATACAGCCATCACATCAGGCTGGTAGGAGTTAGAACTGAAGAGGCTATAGTGTCTGCAGTGATTGAGTGGCCAGACCTATGCATGGTAAGGGACATGCAGTGGGTCCTGGGTTTTGTTAACCATTCTCATAGGTTTATCTGGGGTTTCAGCTCTGTGGTAGCCCCCTTTTTGACCTTCTTAAAGGTAAACCCAAAAAATTAGAGTGGACACCTGAGTAAAGAACTATCTTTTGCAAGTTAAAGCAATCATTCACCAGTGCCCAAATATTTAAATGACCAACACCACACTACCTTTTGTGGTAGAGGTTGACACCTCTGAGGCTGGAACATAACTGCAACATAGATATCCACAAGTTGCTTGCCATCAAGGTGGCATTAGAATGGTGGAGGCATTGGTTGGAGAGGGTCCAGCACTCCTTTGAGGTCTACATCTGGTAAACAAAGCATTTGGCAAGCCAGGTGGTTGCTTTTCTTTACTCCCTTTAACTTCCAAATCACCTACAGTCTTGGGTCATAAATGGTAAGCCTGATGCTCTCTCATGTTCAGCTTGGGCCGCAAAATTCCTGAGCCCAGTTTGCCCCTGTCCATGCTGGTTGTTCTGCTGACTTGGAGCCTGGACAAGGAAATAGCTTGGGAGACATGTGCCCCCCAGCTGTCCCTCAGATAGGTTCTATGTACTGGAGTGCCTGAGCAAATGCATGGTGCACCCACCCCGGGGAGTCTTAGTATCTCCCACACTAGAAGACCTAAAATGAAATGCTTTTTGGGGTATTTTTTGTTTCTTCTTTTTCTTTAGATGATACTTATGCTGTCTGGTCAAGAAATGGGTAACAAGGTAGCAAGAAACTGTCAGAGAGCTCGGAATACCATTTACCAACTGTGTTTGGCATGCAATGAAGAACAAGTACAATCATGTCTTCCATTTAAACAGGTTGAATCACAGGTGTGGCCAGCTCATAGCAGCAAGTCCAGCCCCCCTTACAGTTCAGTTGTTCAAACCTGAATTACATTTATTTAGCTTTGCTAGTTGAGTACTAAAATAGCTTTTTTAGACTTTTTTCACCTCTGGACAAAAAAACAGCCATACTTTTTTTCCCATTTTCCATTAGGCTACTAGGTTTACCAAGAAGATGTATACTGTAAGTATGTTTACTCCAAGACAAACCCTTCATAGCCTATGAACTTTAATTAACGTATGCTGCCATGTCCTAAAAACAGACTCCTATTAATCAGATCCCCCCAGCTTCATTTAAGTTTAATTTTGTAAAATGTATGATTCTGGATTGCAGTTAGCTCAGCTTATTCAGTCAGACCATTCAGATTGGAAAATAGGCTGCTGAAGCCAATACACAAACCATTCTAGGTGCAATTTCATACTATCTGATAACAGCCCGATGCTTAGAAGCTCCACTCTCATTAAAGGAGCACAAAGTCAAGTCCAGACTTCAAATAGAAAACTGGCTTCATGAAAATCTGCACTAAAATTTACGAAAGTGGTACATGGTGGCTGAAGGGGCACTCTTCACAAAAGTGTTAGTATACTTCCCACTCAGAGAGGGCAACACTAAACTAGATTGTTGTTAAGCAGCTGCTATGATAATGTAGGTGGTGGCCTGGCTCATTTACAGTTCTATTAATACATTTTATAAAGTTTTTAATTCTTAAATAATTAAATGTAAAAATCTTTCTGTCAAGGAGTCAACAAATGACTGATAAGCTTGCCCAGGTGTAGCGTGGTGGAAGAGCCCAAACGCGGACACAAATGAGTGAGCTGGTAAGCCATGCGATTTAGTCTGAGAACACTCCACAAGAGGAGTAAAGATTCCCACCAGGAACCAACATTCTCACATGCACAGAGACGGGTAGATAAATGGTTCCTAAGAACCAGAGTACTCACAGTATGATGAGTCGAAGTTGAATGCTGGGGACAAGCGGGTATGAGACTCAATGTCTGAGTGCAGACAGATGCCTACTTCCTGTTTATATACCTTAGATGCAAGTCACTTCCAGTGCCTGATGACATCACGTGACCTGGTGCGTGTGACAGTACCCCACCCTCCAGGACCATCACCAGATGGACCCGGCTGAGAAGACACCCGATGATGGTAGTCCTGGATGAGCATGGGGTCCAAGATGAAACACCTGGAGACCCAAGACTGTTCTTCCGGACCGTAGTCTTCCAAGTTCACAAGATAGTGGGCACCATGGCCATGGCGTCGCGAGTCAAGGATCCGCCAAATGGTGATCTGAGGCAGAGGAGGAGCAGGATCCTGGGGAGACAGAGGTGAAAAGAAAACAGGTTTAAACTGAGACATGTGAAAAACTTGGTGGATCCAGAGGGAGGCAGGCAGCTGGAGCAGGAAGGTGACAGGGTTGATGCAATGAGTGATCTTGTAGGGGCCAATGAATCGAGGTGCCAACTTCTTGGATTCAGTGTGGTGGTTGATATTCCAGGTGGAAAGGTTGACACTGATGTGGTACAATCATCCTGGAGGGTGCCAAGGGCAATGTTGTTGAGAGTAACAGGCATTGGCCCGTTGCATAGCGATGCGGGCTTGGTTCCAGAGCCGTTGGCACATGCGGACCAACCTTTGCACACCTCAAATGGGCTGAGTCTGGTGGCTGAGGAGGTGAGGAGGTTATGGGAGAGTTCTGCCCAAATGAGGTAGTGGGCCTAGGAGCGCTGATGATCTGCCACAAAACATCTGAGGAAGCACTTCAGTTGTTGGTTGGTGCGCTCCGTCTGGCAGTTGGTCTTGGAGTGATAAACAGATGACAAACTGGCAGTGACATTGACCAGATGGCAGAAGGCTCTCCAGAAGTTGTCCGTGAACTGGGGCCCTCTGTCCGAGACGATGTCCTTGGGGAACCCATGCAATCGGACTACGTGCTCGAGGACCAATTCGGTGGTGTTTTTTGCCATAGGGAGTCCGGTCAGAGCCACCAGGTGCACAGCCTTGGAGAAACAGTCGACTATGGTTAGAATGGTGTTTTTCCCTGAGGAGTCGGGGAGACCAGTGACGAAGTCCAGGTCTATATGAGACCAACAAACGGCTTAGCAGGATCCAGATGGAGAAGGATGGGTGCTGCGGTGAACAGATGACAGAGAGCTTTGAAGGCTTGGATGGCTTCATCATCAAGGACGAAAGATCTACAGGATGGTTTGGCACACCCCAGAAATTGGCACACCCCAGAAAACATTGCAACTGTATAAGCGTCATGGTTAGGGGCTATGAACGCACAGCCTCCAGCTTCTGTGGATCCATGGCCACATTCTGACATGAAATGATGAAGCCAAGGTATGTGGTAGTGTGCTGGTGGAAAGCACATTTCTCCAACTTGCAGAACAACTGATGGGCCAGCAACATCTTGAGGACTGCCCTTACATGCTGGGTATGCTCGTCTAAGGTCTTGGAATAGATGAGGATGTCATCCAGGTAAGCAAAGCACCACTTACACAGCATGTCGTGAAGCACATCTTTGATGAGCTGTTGGAAGGCCCCTGGACTGTTACATAAACCAAACGGCATAACCAGGGTCTCGTAGTGTCCGGTGGGGGTTATGAACGCTGTCTTCCACTCATTGCCCTCTCTGATGTGAACCAAGTTGTAGGCACTCCGTAGGTCCAGTTTGGTGAAGTAATTGGCACCAGAGAGGGCATCCAGGGCGGTGTTGGTGAGAGGGAGTGGGTGATGGTACTTGATGGTGATGCGATTGAGCCCCTGATTCAAGTTCATTTAAAGTTATTTTTTTGTAAATATATAAAAAATCACTGGCACTGAATTGGCAATCACACAAATCAGAAATCAAATGAATTGAAAAAATATATATATTATTTCTAGACCTAAAATCTGAGATCTGCACTCAAGGATTGGGAATCATGGTCAGAGCCAGAGAGCCAATTATCTTGGTGGAATGGGTGTATGTGTTTGTGTGTGTGTGTGAGAGAGAGAGAGAGAAAGAGAGAGAGAGCACATTTGTCTGTCTGTGTGTGAGAGAGAAAAAGATATTTGGTGGCCTGGCCCTTGGGGGGCATTTCAGAGTGACAGCTACTTCATAAACTCTTATCAGCAGCAGAGTGCTCAGAGACACGACTCCTCCCTGCCCCGTTCCTCTGGTGTCTTATCACTCCCACTCAAAATCGAGAGCCTACAGCAGGGATAGTGTCTATGTATTCATGTCTGCCAATCAGAATGACTTCTTCAACTTTCACACTGTTAGAAAGTGGAGTGAGCAAATGGTTGTGGGATATTTACGGTTTATTTGGCTAATGCAAGTCACAGTCTTTTGGAGGATGTTAGACGTGGCACACTGCCTGGCCCATAAACACACCCTTCATCGAGTTTGCAGGCTCTCGCAATTTATTCTGTTATGAACAAATAGCATTGATGAACGTAGAGAGGCAGGCAATAATTTTACAAGTCAGTAATACCTTTCTGAGGGGTAGTATTTATAAATGCAAACAGAGTTTTCGTGTCATGACAACTGACATGACAATCTTCTATCTTAGCAGGCAGAATGTGAATCTGGTGCCTTGGTGTGCCAGACACCTTTGCTTTGCCAAGTGGGGCTTGATATGCCCCTCTTGCTATCTGATTTTTTTATTTTTTTATTTTAGTTATTTGATTTAAAATTTAAGCCAAATCAGACAGGGGTGAAGAAAATACAGAGAGGAAAAAAAACCTAATAAATAAACAAAAAGACAAACAAACAACAAACAAAAAAAAAGTTGAAGAGGTTGAAGGTCCAAATGAAGACTGCTGTCACTGTGCAATTGCTCCAAAGGCTGCATGTGAAAAATAAGAACCATCCACACAAACACAGAACAAAAAACAAAGCGAAAGCAACACAGAAACATCATACACTCCTACTATCAATGCTATAATGGCACACAGAAACCTGGGTGTCTATACCTATGCCTGTGTGCGTGTGTGTATGTGTGTGTGTGTGTGTATGTATGTATGGGTGTATGTGTGCGTGTGCATGATCGTGTGAGTGCCTGTGATAGTGGGTGTGTGTATGAATGAGTGCATATGTGTGTGAAAGTGTGCCTCTGGTTGTCCTATATGTATATACGTGTGTGCATATAAGGGTGTGCATGCGTTCATGTAGGTGTATGCCTGTATGTGTGCATGAGTGAGTGGGTGTCTGGGTGAGTGAGTGGGTGAGTGAGTAGGTGGGTGAGTGAGTGAGTGGTTGAGTGGGGGATGGGTGAGTGAATGGGCAAGTGAGTGAGTGAGTGAGTGGGTGAATAAGTGAGTGAATGGGTGAGTGAGTGGGTGAATAGGTGAGTGAATGGGTGAGTGAGTGAGTGTGTGTGTGTGTGTGTGTGTGTGTGTGTGTGTGTGTAGTGTCCGAGTTCATTTTCGTTTTAATATGAGGGTATAAAAGGCATAAAAGGTTTTTTGCCTGATAGAAAACCTGTAAAACCATTTTAAAATGGTTCTATGTAGCGCTTAAAAGTGTTCCACTATTACTAAGACAAAAACCATGCTTTTGGCACTTTGTGGCTCAAAGAATGCAATAAATCTCCATATAGGTTAATTTCAATTGTCATGGAAGGCATAGGTAGGTGATATGTAGACTTATTCATTTTTATTTTGTGACCAACAACTCTAACCTGACAGCAGTAGGGAGTGCTACACTATTGCAATAATTTTCTAGGAAGAATGGAAGAAAAAAAAAACATTAAAAAAACAAGAGAAGTATTAACGTATTAGAGGATATATTGATCCAAGTGACCAGTCACTCTCAAGCATCTCAAAGCAAAGGCAACAACAAAAGGTTAAGATAAGTATTTGCATTTTTTGTGGATGTATTAGTTGACTAGTTGTTAAATCTGGAACCAGGCCATGACAATGTGCCAAGGATCAGAGTGAAGATGCAATTAATAACTTATTTTTTGTTTGTAACGTATGGTAATGATCGATTTACAGTAATTTAAACCCACCTACTTCTTATTTGATCTCCAGATCTAAAACACGAGAATGTTTATTTAGTAACACCCTTGTCTAAAACAGCTTCATAGCTGTTTTAGAGCTTTATATAGCTTTATTCTCCATTCTGGACGAAAAATGAAACATTTCATTTTTCCAACTTCACCAAATTTTCTGTGGTTGTGGAATAGTAGTACCTCAATATTACCATTTTGTAAGCAGCTCTGGAGCTAGAGGACAACACTGTGCTGCCCCCCTGGTTGCCATGGAGATGTCTTGTCTAATAGATAACAGTGGCTCATCAATTTACCCACCCTGAAATTAGAAAACAAAACTAAACGTTTGGGTTTTCTGTTGATTTTATATCAAGCTACAGCCTAAAGTGGAATGAAAAATGAATCAATCTGTGTACGGCAAACAGCCAAGCTGGCTTATACATATGTTCATTAGCAGTACTGCTCATGGGGCATATCTGATTATCAGATTCTGAAGGTTCTGTCTTCATCATCCATTTCCACACACTCACACAATAGTGATTCTTACTGTTTTCCACGTAAAAGTTCATGAAATATGTATGAATATCCATTCATGCAGTTATTCATACAATGTATAGACTCATATGTAGATATACACAAATTGTACATACACTGTTACACATACCATGCAGGTATATACAATATTAACCAATCGACCATAATATTAAAACTACCTGTTTAATATTCTGTAGGTCCCCCTTGTGCCATCAAAACAGCTCTGACCCTTCTAATGGAGGTATGGACTCCATAAGATCTGTGGTATCTCCATTAAGATGTTAGTAGCAGATGGGCCCTCCATGGATCAGACTGGTTTGCCCAGCACATTCAAAACATGTTGAATTGGACTGTGGTCTGGGGAGGCCCTGTCAGCTCTTTGCGATGTTCCTCAAACAGTTTCTGAACAATATTTGCAGTGTGGCATTATCCTGCCGAAAGAGGTCACTTCCTTTAGGGAACACCGTCGCCATTGCTCCACAGTCCAGTTCTGATCTTCACATGTTCATTTTAGGTACTTTTGGTGGTGACAGGCCTGCAGCACTCCATACACAGCAAGCTGTGAAGCATTGTGTCTTGAGTCACCTTTCTATTATAGCCAGCAGTTTTTTTGGCAGTGTTTTGCTGCAGCCGTTCTGTGGGATTGGACCAGACAGGCCTTGCGTGCCTATGCATTCCATTACACATGTTTATTATGATAGTATGTGTATTCAGTGTGTATCATAACCTTTTTATATATACAGTTCTGTTTATACATATATATATATATATATACATATATATATACATATATACGTGTGTGTGTGTGTGTGTGTGTGTGTGTGTGTGTGTGTGTGTGTCATTTTCTAGATTTGTCTCTGAAACAGCAAAACCTTTTTAAAAAATGGTTCTATGTAGTGCTAAAAAAGTGTTCCAATATTACTAAGACAAAAACCTTGCTATTAGCTCAAAGTGTTGTTATGAATGTAAAAAATATCCATATCAGTTAATGTCAGTTGTCATGGAAGGCATAGATAGGTGATATGCAGACTTATGAATTGTTACAATGTTACCAACAACTCTAATCAGACAGCAGTAGGGAGTGCTTCACTATCACAATTTGCTAGGAAGAAAAAAAAGGAATTAATGCATATGATACATTGATCCAAGCGACCAGTCGTTGGCAACCATCAGTAAAAATAATTTTGTTAATTATTTGTTACTAAGATCTAGTGGAGATTGTCATGGCATCTCACAGGGAAGGATGACACAGATGCAGGAGTTAACGAAAACACAGAGCTTTAATCTCACAAGGCACATAAACAGTCATTTGAACACAGGGAGCTTGGTTTAACTGAAATACAGTCTCTCTTGGTCCCGCAGAAGAGACAAGCTTAGTTGAGGTTCAGGTCCTTCTCCCAACTGAGAAGGTCCCAATGCAGGTTCTGCCAGGACCCAAGGAATACTAGGTGCAGGAGCTCTGCAACGTGCAGAAGCCACAAGGGGTAATTCCAGCCTGAGGACACATCAGCCTTGCTGAGTAGTGCTAGGGAAATACGAGAGACAAAGATATCCAAATCAAAGTCCACTGGCATACATCAGTGAGGAGAACCTCTTACTGTCAAGAAGACCGGGGTTCTTCCTTAGTTCCACAGAGCCAGTGCGAGGACAAACAGACTGATGGATTGGCTGGGGTTTATAGCTAGACACAAAAGGGGGATTGAACACAAAGACCAATCATAGAGACAAGGCAATCATCACTGGGTTAATAGACATGGGGAGACACCTGGAGACACAAGGGAACTCTTAACTAGGTGATCAGAGAGAGAACATGAGACCTGAACCTGAAAGAGGTGTGATGCCAGGCAACGCACCAAACCAAACCAAACCCAGCTCAGTAGTCTGGTGACTGCGACCTCTGGGGGCATGGCAGCGGCGGGACAGTTATGACAGAGAAATGCAACACTCCACAGACCATCACATGCTAAAATCACCACACATTTCAAAACTGTGATTGCTAAATAATGAAACTGACAAGAGGTTATTAGAGAAGACTGTAGGACAAAATCAGACAACAAAGGAGAAACTGAAAACAAAAACAGACCTCTAAACTTTGAAAAGAAAACTGGGGGAAGAACAAACCACAACAAATGGCAGCGGCCAGTGCTGAAAGCAAACAAGGCCTCAGGGAAGAGAGAGTAGGTTAGCAGCTGTAGGTAACAGCTAAGGAAAAGCAAAGGTGTACAGTAAACCCCCAACATTCGCAGGGGTTCTGTTCCAAGAGCACCCGCATATAGTGGAAAACCCGTTGTAACAGCAAGGGCCGTTACTGGCTGGGTCCAAGAGGGGGCACTATGGAGGCTTAATTAGTTCTTCTTCTCCTATAAAAGAAGGGAAGGAAGCTGGGCTAGGCTAACAGCAACATCACTAAACCTGTGTGCGGAACCAGTGTGTTTCTAGAGCATGTGAGTATATATATGTATATATATGATGGTGTGTAGTACCTTAATGCTGGAGACAAGGTCTTTAGTGTTATTAATGGGTATTCCACCTGCTATGCGGAGCAGGTGGGTTTTTGTTATTTTTGTTTTGTTTGCTTTGTTTTCCAATAAAAAGGCTCCAGGTCCATAAAGAATTCTATAAAGAATTCTGGACAATTCTGGCACCCACATTCTACAGAATGTTGCAGGAAACCAAGGAAAATGGTAGATTACCACAAAATATGAATTCTGCCAACATTAGTCTCTTGCTAAAACCAGGCAAAGACCCTATATTGCCTACCAGCTATCGTCTAATATCTCTTATTAATGTTGACATTAAAACAATCTGCAAAGCTCTCTCAAAAAGAATATAGAAGATAACCCCTGTCATAATTACTGAGAGCAACACACACCAACAGTCTAATTGCTTTGCTAACTGCCGTGTCCAAAATAAACAACGAGAATTACGACGAGTTCGGTTCTCTGAAAAAAATCCATGAGAGACTGAAGCCGCGACTGCTGATCCGCATATAAGTGGGGTTTATAATACTTGAACAGGTAGGTAGGTGGTATGTAAGTGGTACATGTCACAGTGCATGTTTTTTCTAGATTTGTATGTTCTGAAAAAGCATCCAAGTGTTTAAGCATAACCTTTGAGACCATAATGGCTTTCAGATTGCAGAAAACATGTGTTCAAACTTATGACTGATACAATGGGATTTCAGCAGCGCAGCTGTACAGTATATACCTTACAACCATCTTTAAAAACCACCTGCTAGGAAACTGTGTTTAATTGTGTCTCAGCAGAAGAAGTCCATATATGCCTCCCTCCAGTTATAATTGAATCACCTGCAGGACGTTGCAGTTGATTCAGTGCAAGCTCACAAGAAGGTCACTCAGGTTGATGTATCGGTAATGGGCAAGGCTGAGTCTGGCTGGATTATATAAGGAAGAGACACCCACAACAGCCTGCCTCTCTCTCTCTCTCTCTCTCTCTCTCATTATTTATTCATGTTCAACAGAACAGTGCTGAAAAAAACAAATGTATACAGTATGCTAATTGGTGTATATAAGCTACATGAAAGGTTCCTATCATGGTGAGATCAGAAATTTTAAGATAGATCAGTGCAAATTTCATTCATCCCAAAATGTAACAATGTTTGCTGCATTAGAGCAATTGGTTTTAATCAAAAGGTCAACTGAGTCATGATGGTTTGTCCAGTACATTAAAACCACAGTAATGATTAATCTAATCAAGTTTTGGTTAAGGCTTTCCAAAAAGGATTTTTATTTGATTTTCCTAAATCTGCTTATGTAAAAGCATTAACAAGGTCACCAGGTAAAGGGGTACAAAGCCCCACAGCACTGGGCCGTAGAGCAGTTTAACTACGTTCTGTGGCGTGATGGAACTCTATTGAGAGATTTGGGGATAAGATGGAGTCACCCTTTATGGTTATCCAACATCAGAACCAGACCTCTCTAATGCTCTCATGGATGAGTGTAATTAAACCCTCACAGTTTCAACAGCTAGCCTTTCTAGAGAAGTAAAGGCTGTATAAAACCCTTGATTCAGAAGAAACGGTGGTTGAGCAGGGATCTAAAATGTTCGGGAAATTTAGATGTATCTAAAATGTATGGATATGGATGTATAAACACTCACTTGAGACTGCTTAGATACACCTACCTTGTATCCACACTCTATATGTATTTTACCCATACAGGTGGAGTTTGAGTACTTCTTAGCACTAATTTGGTTCATCAGTGGTCAGGACTGCCAAAAGACCACCACTGACCAAGTATTTGTTTGGGTGGTGGATGAGTCTCAGTACTCACATTAGAATTTAATTGTAAAGTCACCAAACATGGAATTAAAAAGCCCATATAAAAATGTTTTAAATAAAAATAGTAAAAAAATAAGCACTGTGTAATTGGGGCTGATTGGGTGTTAGAGGCTGGATGTATTCACAAAGTCTAGTCAAAACACAAAGCAGAATACACGTAACTCCAAAGACCATGGCTGAGCTGGAAACTGGGCAAAGCAACAAAAGGACTAACAGAGAACGGACCAAGAGAGACACAAACACAAGGGTATATACAGTCTTATGCAAACGTTTGGCCACCCCTTGATAAATAACAGATTTTGGTGATTTTGTAATTGAAAAGATGTTAAAACAGTCTCTCTAGGAAATGGGAAAAAAACCCCCACAATATTTTCAGCAAACATTGACGCATTGTTACTTTTTATGCCATAAATTAAACAAAAATAAAAACAATATTATGGCACTGTGCAAAAGTTTGGTTATCCAAAGTCTTAGATTAGTTTCAGACCTAAATCAGCTCGTTAGATCTGATACATGGCAACAGCTGTCATTAGTAAATGTCAGCTGGTGCCAATTTCAAAGCTTTACAAAGACTCTGACTCTTCAAACCTTGTGCACACACTTGGACACTCAACAACCATGGGTTCCTCTAAGCAGCTGTGTAAGACTCTGAAAATGAAAGTTATTGATGCCCACAATGCAGGAGAACACTACAAGAAGATAGCAAAGCGTTGTCAGCTTGCAGTTTCCACAGTGAGAAATGCAATTAAGAGATGGCAGTTCAGGGGAATTGTGGAGGACAAGATGAGATCTGGAAGACCAAGAAAACTCTGAGAAAACTGCTCGTATGCTGGTCCGAAAATCAAATCAAAACTCCCATTTGACTGCAAAAAACCTGCAGAAACATTTAGCAGGTGGTGCATCATTTCACTGTGCAGCGATGCTCAAACAGACAAGACCTTCACGGAAGAGTCAGCAGATGAACTCTTCTGTGAAGAGGACAATGATCCTAAACATACCTCAAAATTCACCATGGACTACCTCAAGAGATGCAAGCTGAAGGTTTTGGAATGGCCATCACAGTCCAATTATTTGAAAATTTCATTGAAAATTTGTGGGTAGATCTTAAAAGAGCTGTGCATGCAAGACGACCAAAGAATATTACAGAACTAGAAGACTTTTGCAGGGAAGAATGGGAGAAAATCCCAAGCACAAGAACTGAAAGATTTTTTGCTGGCTATATAAAGTGTTTGCAAGCTGTGAAATCTGCCAGAGGAGGTGTTACTAAGTACTGAATATGTAGGGAGAGTTATTGGGGCACTTTTGCAGAGTGCCCCAATAATGTTTTTATATTTGTTCAATTTATGACATAAAAAGTAACTATGCATCAATGTTTGCAGAAAATATTGTGCCTTTTTTTTTTCATTTCCTAGAGAGAATGTGTTTACATCTTTTCAATTAAAAAATGACCAAAATATGTTATTTATAGAGGGTTGGCCAAACTTTTGCATTAGACTGTATGTAAATCTGCCACATTGTTGCTACACTTACAACTTAAAAATACTCTAATTTAGCTTTCATATTTTACTTTTAGCTTGTGTTCCTTGTTTTAGTCGTTTTACTTTTTATTTTATTTTGTACTTATTTAATAATGTTTGCACAGTCATAAACGGAGCAGTTCAGGGTACATTGCACTGTATGTTGTACGTGTATAACTATGCATGTGACAAAAAAGGAATCTAGAATCTCCTACTAGGACACATGCAGCAAAACAAAACCCCTCTAGCAAGCTTGCAACTAAATAAAAGACCAGAGGCTTGTCTGAGAAAGCGTGATTTCTAGCCTGGCCAGGTTTTCTTAGTTTAGTTCAATCTAACCATGAATTTACAGCTTTTTTTCATTCTGGGCTTCGTCATCATTAAACCTATTGTGTTAAACCTATTCCAGGGCAGGTAAAGTAGAAGGTTTTAGACCCCAAGCAACTAATCAGGGCTAAGAGGAGGAGCTCTATTTGCTTCACTTTTTTATATGTGACCACAGTCATGTGAAAAATCTCACTTTTCAATAGAGAATTTTGTGAAACAAGGTGTGAAAGGCCTCACCCAGTAAGTTGATTCCTTCATTGACGATAAGCTGACCATGTCGAAGGTAGTTCAGAATAGGCTCAAAGTACTCTGGACTGCGGTCGATGAGGTAGGCTCCTCTATCATCTTGCTTGTTGCCCCACACATCTACAAAAGGGCAGGGGAGGGACAGAATAGTGTGTGCAAGAAGTTGTATCATCACACTGTCGTCATGTTTGCTGAATAATTTCATATTAATGCAAAAGAACAACAAAATAAACGCCAATATAGTGGACATGTACACTTAGAAAGAATTATGGCCTTACCTTTGTCTCTAAACATGTGGGCCAACATGCTATCAGGCTCCTTACTGACAAGGGTACTCCTAATAAACAAAATAATGGATCTTAGCAAAACAGCTGTAATATTCATACAATCTGTCAGTCACCAAGGGAAGGAACAAAAAGAATACTGCGGAAAAAAAAAATATGGAACCAGATCATCATAGATCACAAACAGCCAAATTACCTAAAACAGAGGCCCTGAAGGTAAAAAAATTGTAAAAAATCAGCCTACTTAGCAAATTAAAACTTTTGCATTTTATTTAGTCTTGATTGTAAAAAAACAAAAACAAAACCTCATACCAGTACCAAACGCCATTTCAAGTATTAGGTCACACACTCCCTGTTTAAATACCTTTGGACAAAACCTTATAGTGTACAATATGTATAATGTGTGTTTTCACAATGTAATAAGCTAAAACTTGACATGTCTGGATCTGCTGGCAAGCTAGAATGAGAGAATGATGCATGTTGCTTTAAAGAAAACTGTGGTGATGGTATGTTTTGGTGTAATAAACGGCTAACCAGTAATTTTGTTAGAAATTTTGAGTGTGGTCAGTACTGAGTAAATTGTAATACTGATATTTATGAGTACAAACTAATAAGCTGCAGTATGAGCTGATTGTACTGAAGCACTTCATTTAAGGTCTAAAAGCAAGGAAGAAATACACAGCTAACAACATGTGTAATGTGAATGTGCACTATTTCAAGCTCATACAGTCTTTGTCCTTTTTTTCTGTCTATATTAGCCCAATTAACCACTAGACTGAACCTTAGTTGCACATATGAATTAATCTTACAATTCCATATTCATAAATCTTCATTCTACATCACAAAGAATCCTATGTACCGTGTGGTCGTGAAGAGCCGTCCACCAATATTCAAGGTCAGCCAATCAGTGTGAGAGCCTGAACGGTCATCACCTGCCTTCCCCTCACTCTGAGGATCTGAAACACATAAATTCTTTGTTCTATAAAGGGCCTCCAAAAAGACTTTCCGTGTTTCAAATGTTGTGGTTTCCGGGTATATAAGTAAACTTCCAACTTACCAACAAAGGCGTCTCCTTCCGACACGTATAACACATCATCATCTCTGTAAATGGACAAAAGTAATTGGTCAATCCAGATTCTCTTCATTTGTACAACAGGACAGAATGTACCACTACACCAACAACACATACAGAAGATGAACTTGTGACAGTGCAAGTGAGATGCCATTCTGAGAGAATGCCATTCTGCAAAACCTTACTTGAGATTATGACCAGGAACCTGCATCGAAATTTAACCTTACCTAATGAGGGCTATGTCATCGATGAGGCCTCCCTTGCCATTGTATAGATTACTAGCCCTAATTCCTAGTTTATTGCTGGCGACGGATAAGAGATCCGACAGAGTGCCGTATACTGCTACAACCTGCGGGAAAGAAAAGACAAGGCGTCAAGATGACTGTGTGACTAAGTGTAAAGTGTCCATTTGTCATACATGAACACACCACAGCACATGTGACCAGGACAAAATTATTTTTTCTGCATTTAAACCATTCCCCAAATGAAGCAGCGGGCAGTCACAAATGGGGCGGGGGGCGCCCAGGGAGCAGTGTATGGGGACGGTACCTTTCTCAAGGGTACCTAAGTGGTACCCCTGGCAGTCCTGAGATTCGAACCCACAACCTTCTGATCACAGGGGCCTAAACTCCTAACCACTAGGCCACCAGCTGCCCCAGATAGAACTGGAGTTAACTAAATAGTGATGAACTGTAACAGGCTATAGATATCAAGCTAGCTAGCACTTACTAGAAAAGCAAAGAGATATTTGTTAAGGGCCCATTTCATGGCAAAGTTGTGTTTCACCCCTGTTTTTGAAAGAGGTAGGGCAGAAAATGGACCACATTCAAATCTCATTTCAGTCTTGAAGGCGTAGCAACGTCCTTTATAATTCCAATATACAGCAAAATGATGGAAAATGTTTGTGTAATAAACATGCCTTTTGTACATAGATCAAATGTCCTTGGGGGACCTACAAGGAGAACACAGGATATGGCCCATTTTAAAGGTGACAGTAATCCTAGGCTATCTGACTTAAAACTGCTGTGTGCCCTGTTTCTCTCTCTCTTTCTGTAGAGCATTAGAAGCAAACTCTCCACTAAATAGAAAGACATCTTTATCTGCTGGCACCATGGCTTTCTCTAAAGTGACTCAAAAAGTCCATAATCCATTATTTGTATATACTATTATATTTGTACTGCTTACATTTGTATATATCGGTCAAATTATTCTATCATTTTACTGTCTATTCTTTATTCTAGTTATTTTACTGTCTCATGAGTGATTCAGGGTTACATTTTACTGCACAACGTACAATATATGGACAAAAGTATTGGGACATCTGACCATTATTTCAACAGGGATTTTAATGTCGTTGCATTCAAGTACATAGACTTTCATATGAAGCTGTGTCCCAATACTTTTATCCATATAGTGTATATATTTTGAATAAAAAGCTGGTCACCTTAACAATGGGGTCTAGTAAGTTCCATACGATCACGAAAAATCATTTTAGTGGTCTACTCTTCATGAAGGTCAGTTTGGAAGTTTTATGTGAAGTTAATCTTGTTAGCTTACATGCTAAGGGCCCCATCTTTGAATGCTATAATCGTAGATAACGTCAGAGATCTAAACTGGGACAAGACACACATTAAATACACACATTTCATACCGTTATAAGCCGTGAAACACAATTTTTTACACAGAAGTACATACAGGAGTAGTGTCTCTCAGTCAGGAAGAAGCACATCATGCTAACCAACAGAAACAAACCAACGAAAAACTCAATTTACACTTTCTCACCTTGCCATTCTTGGTGGAGCCGTTGACAAAAAGCGTAACCCTTCGCATTCTCTGTTGAAGCTATATTTATGTACAGTATTGCGTTTAAAAACAAAAAAGAGAATGAGACTTTTCTGAGCTCCCTGTTTCTCTCATTCCACACTCCCTAACAACCTAGGCCAGCTACAGTGAGTTTAGACTGCAACGCTGTCGTCCAATCAGAACGAGCCTTCTGTTACCAGCCTAAGGAGTCGACCAATCACAGTGCAGAATTGAAGAACCGGGGCTGAGGAATCAGCCAATCAGACACAATTGCGGTGTGGCTTCACTCATGAGGAATTTGCAAAGGGAAATAATTACTTCAGTTTGGGCTGTCTGGACCAATGGGTTGGACTGGTGGGCCTTACTAATACACCCCTCAGGATCTGAGGGTCTGTAACACACACACACACACACACACACACACACACACACACACAAGGGCCGCTATGGACACTTTTGGTGTCCCAGGTATATACACTATATGGACAAATGTATTGAGACACACCTCTGAACTCAGGTGTCCCATTTGCTTCCAGTAAAGGGCAGTCTTAATGCTTCAGCAGACCAAGACATTTTGGACAACGCCATGCTTCCAACTCTGTGGACACAGTTTGAGGAAGAACCTTTTCTATTCCAGCATGACTGTGTCACAGTGAACAAAGCAGCTCCATAAAGACGTGCTGGAGGAGTTCAGTGTGGAAGAACTTGACTGGGCCTCAACCCCATCCAACACCTTTGGGATGAACTGGAACGGAAATAATGAGCAAGGCCTTCTCGTCCAGCATCAGTGTCTGAGCTCATAAATGCTACAGAATGAATGGACCAAATTCCCACAGAACCTCCAACATCTTGTGGAAAGTCTTCCAAGAAGAGTGGAAACTGTTATAACTGCAAAGGGGGAACCAACTCCATATTAATGTTTGTGCACTTGAATGCAATGTCATTAAAGTCTCTGTTGCTGTAATAATCAGGTGCCCCTATACTTTTGTCCATATAGTGTATTTTAGAGTACAACCAGTGACACATGATTGCAGCACAGCTTCACTCGTGAGGAATTTGTAAACGCGAAGAATTACTTTATTGTGGGCTTTCTGGACCAGTGAGTCGGGCTGGTAGGCCTTAACACAGAAATGTCACAAATTAGAAGCCCCTGGTGGGCAGAGAGCCAAAGGGTCGCTCAGAAAAACGGTTGGTTGCTGGGATTAGTTTGTGTACTGTTGGGAAATAAAGGTACTAAATGGTAGAGTTTGGTATTAACAACTATATTTGTCAGAAATGTTTACTCCAGTATGGTGTTTAGTACAGTATGGGTGTTAGAAAAGGAATATCACTTTTTCTGACTTGCATTACATTTTCTAATTCCTTTTCAATTGTTTGATTTATGTAATTTTGTTGCCGACATCGCGAGTTCTGCTTTAACATTTGTTATTTTTAGAACAAAAGGACCCCAAAAGAGAAAAACCGAGCCAAATGAACTTCCTATGCAATGAGATGCTGAATGTACTAAAAATATTTTTTTCAGGGTGTTTAGTCTTGATTTAGCTTTAAGGTACTTGTGTTAAGAAACTTGATTTTTAAATATTTATATTTAAACACATTTAAAAAAAAGGATTGTAATAGTAGTGATATCCTCTATCTTCAAAAACATTCATTCTTTCGTTCAATCATTCATTTTCTGTAACCGCTTAATCCTCACCAGGGTGGTGGGTACCCGGAGCCTATCCCGGTGTCTTCAAAAACATGTCCCTTGAAACGATCTGTCGCTAGGTCTCTTGGAAAACAGCAGAAGTTTTGAGGGCCTTGATTTACAAGTTAAAAAAATCAATACTTTTCTTGTCAGTCAAAGGTCAGTCAAAAGTTTTAACCGCCTCTGAACTGAAGTGCGAGGCCTGTGTTGATACTACTGCTGGCAGACTTAACGTCTTAAATTTAAAACTGTGAATTCAGAAACGGTCTTCTGATCCATCATATAGCCCCAGAAGCAAGAAACTAATGGAAATGCTCAAACGGTTTTACATGAAACAGCGATTGGAAATATACCTGAAAAGCCTACAGCATACTACATCTTTATGTATATTACATGTTATGGGCATAAGATACTAATTCCAAATTAAGCACACTTCAGTGATACAGTAGCACGTATTTACTGGATACTTTAAATGCATGTAATTTAAAACATATACAGTACTGTGCAAAAGTCTTAAGCTCTCATTTCCTCATATTTTGCTTTGAATCACCTTGTTGGTCCAAATATCCTATTTTCTGCCCATCAAACTGGCTTATCTTTAGCATAATGAGAGGATTAAAATGAAAGGAATGGGAACAAATGTCTCACTGGAGCCTAGATAAAGGAGTTCCAACCACTCAGCATTCAGCACCACCAGTATACTGATCACCGCCTGATCATCTGGA